>JZKD02S2248359.1:608306-621345 GCA_000966675.3 Picea glauca
GTGTGGGGGGCACATTAATGGATAACTGTACTAAATGGGCACAAGATTTCCACGAAGGTAAATTGCTCAAAGCAGTTTATATAGCCGGTAAGTATAAGACACTGATGGAACAGCTAGGATTGAGTCCGAACTTGCACATTGAACAGCCGGAATTGTGTCCGAACTCAAGAACAACAGAATCCTCAATGGTAACTTGCAGTAACTGTGAAGTAACTGTGAACTGAATGTTCAATGAAATCACTGTCTCAACATGCATTCAAACAGCCTAACGTCATCCAAGGAGCTTATAGATCCCAGCACCACCTTACCCTATGTTTTAACATTTTTTAAGTGTTTCTGGTTATGACTTATAAAAATATTCTATTCCATGTTTTTAATAAATATTTAGAGTTTTGGTGATTAAAAGTCTCCGGATAGCTTCTAATAATAGTGAAGTTAGAGTTCTCCTTATTCAAGTTTCAAGATATTGTTGGTACCAACACTTCGTCTTGAATTAACATTTGACTCTATCTTATTTGATGGGAGAAATGATTTTATGGATTATTTAGGTGCGATGACTGATATGAGTGGTTTGCTTTGAATTATATGAGTATTTTGTGACGTATCTGTTTATTACATTGAATATGCTAACTATTGAATTCGCATATTATTTTCTTCATTCAATTATTTTTCATTTAAAATTTTTCCATTTTCAACAGGAAAATTCAAAGCAACTTGACTTTAACATTGGTTCCTCATTCATTTTAAATTTCTCTATTTTCAACATGACACCTTTCAATGGCTAGTAAACGATTTCATAATATGTTTTTTATTTTCAGGTGGTTAATGAATGAAAATTGTGGTTATCATCATGATTTGACAATGGAATTCAAGAATAGATTTATTATTATTTTTATACATTTTTTTTTCCTGATATTATTTAATAATATTTCAAAAAGAAATGATTTTATTGAACTAGAAAACTAATTTTAAATGAATAATCAAGACAAGACTTCTTTGGTTTTAGTCTTAATGACCATAATCCTTATCATGATTTAAAACTATGAACAATGGTTAAATTTTCTTTATATATTTGGACCTTTCATTTGAATTACATAACATTACAAAAGTCATTACTATAAAAGTTCTAGTTACTATAATGTCATGGTTTTCAAATCACTGTTGTTATTACTTGGTCATTATGCAAAGTTCTTTGCAATTAATAAAGTGAATTGATTACATGGTACACTATCTTTAAGGCATGCATCTAATAAAACAAGTGGCCCAAGTGCACTGATTTAACAATTCATTTTTTTGCATTTGTTTATAATTTGTTTGTAAAGTAAGCATAGATATGTGTTTATTTTTATTTTTTGTATTGTTTTATTACATTAATAATTAAATATTTGATTTAAAACAATACATAATGGAACATTTCATAGTTGTTTTCAAATATTTTTGTTATTATTAGGGTTTGATTTTTTTTAGCATGAACATGCCTTTAAATTATTATTATTTTTTTTTTTGCTATTATTAATAATTGTTTTGATTGTTTTGTTTACATGATCTCATAGATCATGAAAGAGAGTTGGAATTGTTCATTTTGGAAGAATAGTTTCTAAAGGAATGAAATGAGAAAACTAAAAAAATGTTTCACTTCTCAAGAGGAAAAATCAAATCTTCATTTCTGAGCAAATGGTAATGAATTTATGGAAACACTCGAAAACCTACCTGCAGAACATAGCGATTTACCTTAATGGCGAGGATTTTCCAAGGGTGGGTGTATCATCCCCGCTTCTTTTCGAGCCAAGAGCACAAGTGTCCTATCGGTTATTCTCTTTGATAAGCTAAAGACAAGATACTGTGGCGAAACTCCCCAAACACAGAATGAGATTAAGGATCTTCTGGGAGAAAAATAAGCTTGAATAAATGTAATTGAAGCTCGTGCCCTGGGAAAATCGGTCGATGCCTCTGAGGGTTCAAATAACTCTAGTTTTGGAACAAGGGTAACCGAGGTAATTCCCATAAAAAAAGGTGGTGTCCAGAATTACTCCCGACACGCGTCCGCCCTTGAATTCTCCCCTCCTTGCACCACTCACATGACGTTGTGACTCTTAGGACCTATGTACACCCCTCCTTAATGATCGTGGGCTTAGATAAGGCCTACATATAGTCTTCTCATCCTTTCTGTAGTGGTCGTGAAACACTCACATATTCTAAAATGATGACAATTCGTATGCATCTGAAAGAAAATTCACTGCTGCAGAAATAGATTGGGTTGCATTCGATACTAAATTCAACATAGAAGAATAACTTGGATGCAATAAAAAATTAAATTCGTTGTAGAAGAAAATAATTGTTGCATTTTAATATTAATTTTTGGTTGCAGCGAAGAGACAGGGAGGAATTTTGAGAATTAAAAATCGTTGTTGTAGTATTGGTTCATTGCATTCTAATAATAATTTTTGGTTGTAGTGAAGAGACGGGTAGGATTTCTGAGAATTAAATCACTGCTGCAGTAATGATTGATTTCACTCTAATAATAATTTTTGGTTGCAGCGAAGAGACAGGGAGGAATTCTGAGAATTAAAATCATTGTTGCAGTAATGGTTCATTGCATTCTAATAATAACTTTTGATGCAACGAAGAGACAGGGAGGAATTTTGAGAATTAAATCGTTACTGCATTAATGATTCATTGCACTCTAAAAATAATTTTTGCTTGCAGGGAAGAGACAGGGAGAAATTCTAAGAATATAAAATCGTTGTTGCAGTAATGGTTCATTGCATAATAATAATAATTTTTGGTTGTAGAGAAGAGACAGGGAGAAATTCTGAGAATTAAATCACTATTGCAATAATGATTCATTGTACTCTAATAATAATTTTTGGTTGCAGCGAAGAGACAAGGAGGAATTATGAGAATTAAAATCACTGCAGCAGTAATGGTTCATTGCATTCTAATAATAATTTTTTTTTCAGCGAAGAGACATGGAATAATTATGAGAATTAACATCGTTCAGTGGACATGACTTGGTTTCGTATGCTTACAACCACCTTGGATGGAGATGGAACCAAAAATCTAGACGATAGTTCATGTTGTTGTTACCGAGGTAGATGTGTCTCAAGGTAGCGCTCTTGAATTTAAGGATTCAAAGAAGGTCCACTAATCTAATAGAAATAGCTAGTTCTACACCTTGATGTATCATGAGCATATATATATATATATATATATATATATATATATATATATATATATATCAATGAAGCATCTACAGAGAAATTCACTAGGGGTAAACTGAAGGATAACAAATGAAAAATTTCTACTATGTTTAATTAAGTAAAACACAACAATGCCAGAACTTCACGACGTCTACTACTCAACCATCAAGAAGACTTGTGAATTCAAGAATTGAAATCCATCACAGATGACATCATAATTCAAAAACTACAACTGTTTATGCGGGATTCTAAGTCCACATTCATTACATAGATCTCACACAGACTCACATAACATATCGATTCAGTCATAGAAATTACTATACTATTGCGCGCGATCCTAAGGCTACATTATACAATTAAATTCAAGACATTGTTTAATTCTCAAAATACCGTATTTGAAGACGACAGAGTCAAATATATTCTTCCACAAGATGCTCCTTTTGACCTCTCGCTTATTAATCACTGAGACTTCATCAGTACCTCCCATCCAATGCTAGGGGTACTCTCTTTCCCCCTTAGCCCCCCAAGCCGCAAATGGGCCACAAAAAACCAGAAACAGAACAGTCTATCTCCCATCTCGCCTCGCAAGGTCGATCTACCACTCTCTATCTGAGTTGGGTATCCAAACTCCCATAAGTAAAATCAGTCAAGAAAAATCTGGCAACATTACCTTACGCATACCAGTCGCGATCCACACCATTTCTCCCCCATTTGTTTTATAGAGTTTCTCTCAGTGACACTTCCATTTGCACCTTAAATTAGTTTTATTAAAAGTTAATTAGGAAAACTTCTCCCCTGTACACTTGTCACCCGATCCCTTAGTTGCACCAGAAATTCATTTAATTAATTAATTAATTTTCCAATTTCCCTCACCCACCTAAAAGCATTCCTAAAAATGCTCCTCAATGTCCCTTTGTTCCCTCACATTGCCTTTATGACTGATGCCTTTCTTAAATCTTAGTTGAGTTAGAATTTGGAAAGTTCTCTAGACTAGATTCCCTTCTACGTTCCACATTCCTTGTGTATTTAAGTTTCCCCTTTTTGGTCTAAGTTCTAAATTAGAAATTTTTGCACATAACCAACAATTAAATTTTTTTGGATAAGTTATTTCTCCTTTAATTTTTAAATTTGATTTTTCTTCATCCCCTCCTTTATTAATTGATTAATTAGTTTTAGCCCTTAAACCCCAATTAGACCTATTCTCTAAATTCAACTAGGCTTAGCAAAATTGTTTCTTTTTAAGGGAAAATTTACAATTATTAAACTTTACTCATGCAACATTTATTTTAAGGCTGACGAGGTCAAAATGAGAATATTTTTCTAAGTACCTATGTTCATTGATTCACTAGTGTTAAAAAATGTGACATGCCCTTCAATATGCACTATGTGCTCCAAGGGTGCCACTCGCCTTCATTCAATTTCATTTATGTGACATGCCCTTCAAGACGCACTACGTGCTCCAAGGGTGCCACTTGTCTTTTGACTGATTTTGGTAGACGTCCAACCCTTGGAGTCAATACTCCGTCAGGCAATGTTGTAGGAGACTAAGGGCCTCTAAGGAATAAGGACCTTTACTTATTGCACACCCCTTAGATTTTTCATGAGCGACTATTTCAATCTGCCCTCACGACATTGTGGATCTCTCGAACTAGGTAATCGTTAACCTGCAGTTCGAGCCACGACGTGAGTGCTAATAGGCTGTTGCAGGGTTGCTGCCACACCTCTCCCTCAATATCTCTGGTTGTCGTGCGTGACCCCTTTACTACAAATGTGAGTCTTATTAGCAAGCAATCTTCATCCTGCTTCCATCAACGAAACATGTCAGTGATCCATAAACAACATCATAAAATGCCACTCATATGTCACATATGCAATAACAAAAATACTCAAACCATATATGTTCCACTCCCTGACTCGATCCAGAGTCTAAGGAGGTCCATCAATGCTATCGAAATACTCAATCTATCAAGAGTCTTGAACACTCAGGAGAAACCAATCAATAGCACCTGTCTATACATAATAACATAACATAACATCATAAATCAAAATCTCATCATCAGAATCCATAAGTGAAGAAATCAATCATATAATGAACCGAATCACTTGCATGCAAGTGTCATCAAAGAATAAGTCACATCATATGAACACAAGAGAGGGATGTTACATACACCCCCTCTTGTTTTAAACTTCGTCTCAAAGTTTCACAGTATATAAGTTCATAAATAAAGTATCTGACAATATCTAAATGTATAGCTATCGAACAAAAATTGAAACTACTGATGCATATCATATGCATCTTCCCAGGTAGCTGAGTGTGGATTGTAATTTTCCCACAGGACCTTGACCTGATCGATAGTTCGACACCGTAGCTTTTGAATGTGATGGTCCAAAAAGCGGATTGGCTCCACCGTGAGTGCACCCTCGCCCAACATCAGGAAAGAACTCAATTCAATCACATGCGTAGGATCACTGAACTAAATTCCCACACGGATACAAGAAAATGATTGCACAATGCCTTAAAGAATAAGGAACATCTAGCCTATAGGCCTTTTACATAATTATGATCAATGCGATGCGCATTGACAAACCCTTCTAATGATCCTGCACTTCTTCCATCCTTTTTCATGTCGTTTGTATTTATTCTTCCAATTCTTGGATCGCTTTTGGTACTACGAGGACCCCATCTTCGAGTCGATCCCAACTCAGAGGCGTTCAACATAGTCACCCGTAGATAAACTCAACGGTGCCATGTTCAAGGTACCTTGATGGTTGTTGTTGCATGCAAACTAGGCTAGCGGCAAGAACTATTCCCAATATTTATGTTGGTCCAACACACACATATGCAACAAAACCTTCCAAAATTGGTTTGTTCCTTTGATTAGCTTATCTATCTCAGGGACATGTTGTACTAAAGTTTAGTGGTGTTCCCAAGGCCTCTTGGAAACTCGTCCAAAATCGTCTTGCAAACACTGATTCCGTTATCAGACATGATTCTTTTGGTACGTCTCACAGTCTCAATATCTCACTGATATAAAATCTAGCTATACCTAATGTCTTATGCGTCTTATGCACAGGGACAAAATGTGAACTCTTCGTTAGAGTGTCAACTATCAAGAAAATTGATTCATGCCTCCTTTTCGTCAGCGGAAATTTCCCCAATGAATTCCATCAAAATGACCTCCCATTTCAATTCCGAAATAGTGTGTGGCCGTAGCAATCCTATCAGATGTCTATTTTCATCCTTCACTTGTCGACCTTCTAGACATATTACCACACAGTTGACGATGTCCACCTTTATCCCTTCTAGAAGAATAAGGGCTTAAGGTCTATCCTCATCTTCATGACTAATGGATGAGCCATGTACACTACCCTATGAGCTTTGTATAAGATCAAAACTTTTCAATTCGTTGTTGGGAAGTAATTAGATATGGTTATTATATCTCAATGATATGTATTTATCCACAGTATATCCCTCAATTTTGGTACCAACATGGTGTCTTGTCGGATAGAATTCCTTAACCTCCTTATACCAGTCATCGTCGCACTATATTTAGAATCATTTCACGAAGATTTGTCTGAATAGGCACCACCGAAAATATGCATGGTCTTCGAATCAACGCATCCACAACTTTATTCAATGTTCCTATTTTGTAGGTAATATAAAAATCGTACCCACTAAGTAGTTATGACCAATGCCTTTGCCGCGTGTTCAAGTCACTTTTCATAATAAGGTGTTGCGAACTACATTGCTCTGTTTTTTTTTGTTTGAAATTCTATCCAATCAGGTAGTGTCCCCACACTCTCATGGCATACACAATGGCTAATAACTCCAAGTCGTGTGTCACGTAGTTCCCCTCGTGATTCCTTAACTTTCTTGATATGTAGGTGATCACCCCATCGTTTGTCATCAATAATCCACCTAAGCCTTCCTTGGATGTGTCTCTGCATACCAAGAAGTCCTCATCCATGTCAGAGACTTTTAGTATCGGCGTTGTCGTCAACAACTCCTTAAGCCTTTGAAATTCTTCCGTGAATTTCTTGTTGAAATATTGTAACTGCAAAGAGTATTCTTATTATTATTGATATATTAGTCATAGGATCAATCCCCATTGTGGATTGATCATGTCAGTTATTGTAATAGGACCAAATCCCCTTTTGCGGATTGGTCAATAGACAATTATAATAGGAAGAATAAGAAGTCAGCCCCAACAGTTAATAAGGAGACCCAGAAATACAATAAAGGTGGGTTTACCCACCCAGTTGGAGAAGTCGACCCTACCAGTGAAGAGACACTTCACACATGCCAGACTTGTATAAATAAAGGAGGCTAGCGCCTCACTTGGATAATAACTCACTTGGTCAGTTTGAGAGACAAGTTCTTATCTGCTACCGGCAAAGGAGAGAGAGCGTGGCACATATCTTGGAGAGGACTTTCTATTTTATCATAGAGATCTCTTGGCATTGTATTGGCTATCTATATTAAGGAAGTTTTGCTGGGTTTTATTCCCCTAGAGGGTTTCCTAGGATAAATGTTGTGTTTCTTGTGATTTTGTATTTCTCAATAATCTTGGATTATGCTATTGTTATCTAATGAAATGAAAACATCTATAATAATGGCTTAAACATTAACATGGTATCAGAGCCAAGATTAAGGAAGCATATTTCGCAAGATGAAAAACGTCATTGTTGCAGTACCTGCAAATTAGGGTTTTTCAAAAGTGAATCTTTTCATCCCTAAAACTATCTAGAAAGTTGCGCCCTCCCCTAAGGATCAATTTGGCATCATCAGCGCACCTTTTCAGTGGCTAGATCTCCTGAAAAGTGAAACCCTAGTTTCACAAAGTACCAGAAAACCAGAGTACCAGAAGTACCAGAAAACCAGAAGCACCAGTCCAGAAATCTGCAGATCAGGTTTGAGGGGGAAAAGTTGAATTTTCAAAATTCTGACTACACCAGCATACTCGCCTCAGCTCAACGCATCTATTCCCTGGATCAGAATTTCAAAATTTGAAGTTTGAAAAATTAGGGTTTCCTCATAAAACCTTAAGTTGGAGTTGCAGTTGCAGTCTCAAAACTAGTTGCAGTTGCAGTACCAGTTGTACTTGCAGTCGTAGAACTAGTTGCAATCACCCTTGAAGTTTTCTTAAGAGTTGGTAATGATTACCGCTGCTACCAGATGGAGCCACTACCTGCAAATGCTATTAGAGGTATGTACTTACATATGTTTAATGGTTAAACCCTAAAGAGTATTTATAGGAGAAGGGATCTCTTTCCATAGATCCAGAAGTATCTCAAGATCCAACACATTCAGAGGAATGATGCAACCCAGGTGTGATTCTTTTGATATGCATCTATTTTTCATAACATTATCTTGATCAATGTTGCATGTTGAAGCTATGATCAAATTATTAGAAGGATTAAAAGTTGATCATAGAGCTTATCCTCTAACCTAACCTTCTGTCAAGATAGCGTATTGTATTAGTACAACAGACAAGTTGAAGAAAGCACTCGTCACCTGAGTAAAAGAGACCTGGAAGAAAAACAAGCACTCATTCTTGAGGACAAGGTTCTAGGTTTGATTAATCAAGATTAATAAGATTCAAAGGTACAAATGATAAGCTGATGACTATAATTGAGATAGCAGTCGTCGTAAAGTATTATACTTGATAACATGTGAGCATATAGAGGTAAATACTTTTCCTGAAACAGCTAACACCTCCTCTAGGAGAAACCTTGTATGTTAGTTCCAGGTTGCCATGGAAGAATGCTTGGTCACAACACTATGAGAGTGTTGACCTCATTTCGTATTGTATTCCTTACCTTTAATATTTGCTTCAGATAAGTTACAAATGATATCTCTAAAGGAGCCATTGTGATGATTGATCGTACTATTGCTTTATATTATCAGAAGGATATTATTCTTGCTTGTTGTTTTGTTGACCTTGCTCTAGGTCGCATGAGGAAGCTATAGCGAAGGTTGCATAAGGCAACGTGCTAAAGGATAGACCATAAATGAAGCAATCATCATTGGAAAAGAAGAAAGTGGCTCGCATAAGCTAAAGGGTCATTCAGAAGCTGCCATGACCCATGCCATTAAAGAATCTTGGAATAGAAGATTAACTCACTTCAGCTACAAGGTGCTACCATACATATGCAAAGTGGTCACAGGTTTAATAGAACTCAAAGGTGACCATGAAGGCGTATGTAATGGATGTGCACAAGGGAAGAACATCAAGAACCCGTTTCCAAAGAGGGACAACAAGGCAGAAGGAGTCCTAGAACTCATTCATTCAGATGTATGTGGCCCAATGCCATCGTCCTCCATTAGTGAGTATGTATACTATGTATCATTCATTGATGATTATGACCTGAATATATTTGAATTGTTCAGCAAGTTCAAGGAATTCAAAGCCTTGATAGAGAACCTTTATGAAAAGAAGATTAAGATGCTCAAGTCAAATAATGGAGGAGAATATACCTCAAAAGAGTTTGTGAACTTTTGCAAAGATGTTGGGATCTAGAGGGAACTCACTACTCCCTATACTCCCCAACAAAACGGTGTAGCTGAACGGAAGAACAGAACCATGTTGGAAGTTGTGAAGATCAAGATCTTCCTATGTGCTTATGGGCAGAAGTAGCAATGGCATCTATTTATGTGCAGAACTGATTATCCCATAGTGCACTTGGGCTCAAGACACTGGAAGAGATGTTCACCGGAAATAAGATAGAGGTAATCCATCTCAAAATATTTGGTTGTCCAATGTTTATTCATATACCTAAGGAAAAGAGAAACAAGTTGGACCCTTCAAGAAAGAAGGGAATATTTGTGGGATACTGTGAGGTCTCCAAGGCCTTCAAAATCTATATACTAGGTCAACATCACATTGAGACCAGCAGGGATGTGACCTTTGATGAAGATGCAGTGCTCAAGAAATCTAAAATATGCCATCTTGAAGACGTATGTGAAGACGAAACCGTAATCCCCAATACTGCAATGAGGGAGGTTCCTAGAGTTGCAAAACCAGTGAGGGAAGTCGTAACTTACCCTGATGAGGAACTTCTAGAAGACCATGATATAGTAAAAGTGCAAGAACCTCCTCAGATGACGATCCTCCATAAAATAAATCTAGCTTGGGCTAGCAAGCTTATTCAAGATGGAGAGAAGTACGATGTTCCCCAAGGAACCATGAGACAGGTGAAAATACCAAGGACATTCTCGAGTTATAAGGCTTTGATGTATGATCTCCTAGAAGAGGATCCTAACTTCTTTGAGGAAGCCATTCAGAGAAAATAATGGGCAGATGCCATGATAGAGGAATACCAATCCATAATGAAGAATGAAGTATGGGAAATAGTTCCCAGACCGAAGAATAAAGATGGAGTATCCTATAGGTGGCTCTTCAAAATAAAACATGTTGTTGATGGAAGTATTGAGAAGTATAAAGCAAGATTTTTCGCTCGTGGATTTTCCCAGAAGGAAGGCATTGACTATGAAGAGACATTCGCTCCCGTGGCCAGATACACTTCGATCAGGACCATCATAGCTCTTGCAGCTAATATGAAGTGGAAGCTGCACCAGATGGATGTGAAGACAACTTTCCTAAATGGTGTCATCGAAGAGGAAGTGTATATAGAGCAACCTCAAGGATTTGAGGTAGAATACAGGAAGTCTCATGTCTGCAGATTGAAGAAAGCCTTATACGGATTGAAGCAAGCTCCTAGAGCTTGGTATGGCCGTATAGACAGTTTCTTGACCAGCTTAGTCTTTACCAAGAGTAAAGCAGACTCAAATATCTACTTCAAAATTATGAATAATGAGCTAGTAATCTTACTGCTATATCTGGATGACTTATTCTTAACTGGAGAAGAAAATCTCATCGCTGAATGTAAAAAGAGACTTGCCTCAGAATTTGAAATGAAAGACCTTGGCCTAATGCATTATTTCTTAGGTCTTGAGGTATGGCAGAGTCTTGAGAAGATCTTCCTTAACCAAGGGAAGTATACGGTCAAAATCTTGAATAGATTCGACATGTTGGAATGAAAGCCCATGAATACACCCATGTAAGCGAAGCTGAAGCTATTGGTCGATACTTCGTCAGATTTGATTGATGCCACACTGTACAGATAGATTATTGGATTGTTGATGTACCTGATGAACACCAGACCAGACATTTGTTTTGCCGTGAACACCTTGAGTCAAATTCTGGTAGAAACCAGATGTGTTCACCTAGTGGCTACAAAACATGTGATGAGGTACCTTAAATGTACAATAGATTATGGTATCAACTATGATGGAGATCATAATTTCACATTGAGTGGATATACTGATGCAGATTGGGCAGGAAGTGTTTCTGACAGGAAGAACACTTGAGAATGTTGTTTCAGTTTGGGATCAGATATGATCTCATGGCAGAGTAGGAAGCAATCTAGTATTGGTCTCAGCACAGTGGAAGCAGAATACATTGTTGTATGTTCTACTAGCTGCGAAGCTATATGGCTTCGAAAGTTGCTGACTAGCCTATTTGACTTGGAGATGAGAGAAACCATGATTCTATGTGACAACCAGAGCTGCATAAAGATGACAGAGAATCTTGTATTCCACGACAGGTCAAAGCACATAGAGATCCTCTATCATTACATCTGCAACATGGTACATAGAGGAGCCTTGAAGCTCCAGTACATTATCATGGAAGAACAGGTTGCTGACATGTTGATCAATCCCCTATCTCGTGTGAAGTTTGAGTACTTATGAGATAAGCTTGGAATATTCCGAAAGGACCTTCCTCGAAAGGGGGAGTAGTTGTCGTGATGAGATATTCCTTGCTTCCGACCTTGTGGATGTGACGTAAAGCAGAATGTGCACCTTGCTTCTGACCCAGTTTTCAGACATAAAGCAAGACAAGATGTTGTTCCTTGCTTCTAACCTAGTTTTTAGACGTAAAGCAAGATGTGTTGTTCCTTGCTTCTGACCTAGTTGTCAGACGTAAAGAAAGATGTGTTGTTCCTTTCTTTTGACCGAGTTGTCAGACGTAAATCAAGATGAGATGTTCCTTGCTTCCGACCGAGTTACTAGATGTAAAGCAAGATGAGATGTGTTCCTTTCTTCTGACCGAGTTTTCAGATGTAAAGCAAGATGAGATGTGTTCCTTGCTTCTGACCAAGTTTTCAGACGTAAAGCAAGATGAGATGTTCCTTGCTTCTGACCAAGTTGTTAGATGTAAAGCAATATGAGATGTTCCTTACTTCTGACCTAATTGTTAGACGTGAAGCAAGATGAGATGTTCCTTGCTTCTGACCTGATGGTTGCGACGTAAAGCAAGATGATGTGACTAGTACTATGCTTCTGGCTGTATAGTTGTGATGTAAAGCAAGTCTAGTTCCCTACTTCCAACCTGATGGTTGTGATGTAAAGCAGGATGTGTACCTTGCTTCCGACCTGATGGTTGTGACGTAAAGCAAGATGATATGATGAGACTAGCACTGAGCTTCCGGCTGGATAGCTATGATGTAAAGACAGTCTAGTATCCTGCTTCCGACCGGATGGTTGTGATGTAAAGAAGGACGAGTATCTTGCTTCCAGCTTGAGTGTTGTGACGTAAAGCAGTACATTGAGATGAGACAAGTATTGAGCTTCCATCTTAACAACTGTGACGTAAAGCCAGTCTTGTATTATGATGAGACAACCTTGTGTTGTGATGATGATGATGTATCGGTTTTTATACTGATACATATTGATGCAGATGATGATGGCATTCCTTTGAGAATGATGATGTTGCTGATGAAGAAAACTTCCAATGATTTATAGATACACCAGCCAAGATGATATTGATGATGTTGTC
>JZKD02S2248359.1:621647-637239 GCA_000966675.3 Picea glauca
TGATGTTGCTGAAGAATACCCTTCTTGTTAAGGGGGAGTGTTGAAATATTGTAACTGCAAAGAGTATTCTTATTATTATTGATATATTATTCATAGGATCAATCCCCATTGTGGACTGATCATGTCGGTTATTGTAATAGGACCAAATCCCCTTTTGTGGATTGGTCAACAGACAATTATAATAGGTAGAATAAGAAGTTGGCCCCAACAGTTAATAAGGAGACCTAGAAATATAATAAAGGTGGGTTTACCCACCCAGTTGGAGAAGTCGGCCCTGCCAGTGAAGATACACTTCACACATGCCAGACTTGTATAAATAAAGGAGGCTAGGGCCTCACTTGGACAATAACTCACTTGCTCAGGTTGAGAGACAAGTTTTGATCTGTTACCAGCAAAGGAGAGAGAGAGTGGCGCATATCTTGGAGAGGACTTTCTATTTTAGCATAGAGATCTCTTGGCATTGTATTGGCTATCTATATTAAGGAAGTTTTGCTGGGTTTTATTCCCCTAGAGGGTTTCCCAGGATAAATGTTGTGTCTCTTATGATTGTGTATTTCTCAGTGATCTTGGATTATGCTATTGTTATCTAATGAAATGCAAACATATATATTAATGGCTTAAACATTAACATTTCTTGGTCCACACAAACTTCTTTTTCTTCTTCTTCCATTCTGTAATCGGATTGTTATCTTCGAAAAAACCTCGAAGAACCTTGGATAATATCCTTCTAATCCCATGAAGATACACACTTCTGGGACATTCGTCGATGTAGGCTATTCCATAATAGCCTCTACCTTCACTGGATCCACAACGATACCTTCACTAAAGATAACATGCCCTAAATAATGAATATTTGATTGATAAAAAGAGCATTTCGAGAGTTTCCCAAATGATTTGTTCTCTTGAAGACAATATAGTACCAAGCGTAAATGTTCAACATGTTCTTCCATTGTCCGAGAATAAAATCAAAATATCATCAATGAATACTTGAATGAACTTATCCAAGTATTCATGAAACACCCCATTCATCAAGCTCATGAATACCTCGGGGGAGTTTTTCAATCCTAACGATATAATGGTAAACTTGTAATGTCCAAACCTCATCATGAACGCGGTCTTATGAATTTCTTCCTCCTTGACCCGTAGCTGGTGATACCCTGACCTCAAGTTGATCTTCAAAAAAACCGTCGCACCTTTCATTTGATCAATAGATCATCTAATCTTGGAAACATATAATGGTTCTTGATTGTTTCCTTGTTCAATTGACGGTAGTCAATGCACAGTCTCCACTAGCCATCCTTCTTCCCTAGGAAAATAACAAGTGTACCCCAAGGTGACATACCTAGAAATATAAGTCCTAGGTCACAAAACTCCTTCCATTGGATTTTCAACTACTATAACTCAAAGGTTGAAATATGTAAGGCGCTCTTGCTATCAGTTTAGTTCCAATATTTTGAGTCGATTATGAACTCCAACTCCTTTTTGGCGGAAATATGAGTAATTTTCTTGAAACACGTCAGCAGTACTTGTGCCATGGAAAGGTCCTTTAAATACTTTCATCACAACCTTGTCATTCAACACCAATATTTTATATATCTTGCATCCTTGTGCATGATATTATATATAGGTAGGGAAGAAATGAACCTCTGGGGTACTCCCTAGTTCCTTCCTACAATCACTCGTCTCTATCCCTCATCATCAACCAAACTCAACCATTTCATGTTACAGTTGAGTATCGCCTCATGCGATTTCAACCAGTCCATACTAACCACATCGCCAAGATATTACACTTTTCCACAAGTTAAAGAGAAAGTTCATACCCCTTCCTCCAACCATCTGGTTGGCACCTGAAGCCATATCGATGAATCTAAACTCGTCATGTTGAATTACTTTACCTAAATCCCTTCAATGCGGTACTAGGAATAGATCTGTCTGTAGCACCGAGATCTCACAAATACTAAAGTTTGGTCAGTGATGGTAGTTGATTCCTCGAGCACAATGGTCAGGCGCTCGGCTTGGCAGTTATTCACCATGATCATGAATCCTATGGGCCTTTCCCATATCCACCATGGTAGTGTGTCCTATTGACCCAATCACTCCGGCCCTTACAACTGGACAATATTGCTGGTATGGTGGCTCTCCACATGACCATCGCCCCTCTCCGGTCCTGTACTCCTAGCCCTGAAGTAGAAGTTGTTGTCTTACCAGCCTATGATCCTAGTTTATTTTGCTGACAAGCCTAACTATGGTTGTTGGTGGCCATCCCATGTAGGGGGTCTTCTACTAAGGAACCTGTCATAGTGGTGTCGTGAACAAGGGCTCTATAGACATATATTTCTACCAATATGTCTTGTCTAGTTGGCGTCTGATGTTGTTGTGCACCAGATGTTGTCAGTCCAAATGGTTTTGTAGGAGTCCTTCCCTGACTCCGCGGTCAATTGTTCCTTAGCTATGAGTCCTACTAGATTGCATCATGGAACATCTGAGGAATTTAGATCCTCAGCTTCACATGAAAGATAGAGTTAAGGTTGATTGTGAACTTTCTTATCTATAGATTCTTTGTGTTCATATGTAGGGCATATCGAAGTAGCTCCATAAATCTGGTCTCATAATATAGCACTGTATGACTACCTTGTCATAAGTCATTGAACTCATCGAGCTAGCACTCAATGAATTCCTCTGACAATTACTTCCCCCGGAAGAGTTCCTCTAATCGTTCCTATAACATGGATTCAAAGACCAGGTTTGGTTGAGGTAGGAGAGTCTTCCACCATAGAGGAGAAATCCCCTTTAGATGAAGACTTCCATGCGAACCTTCATGCTGGAGGTTGTCACCGCGAAGTAGAAAGCACATCATCTTGTTCTCAAGCCATGCCTCAATGACTGAGTTGTCCATGGCACTCGTGAACTTAACCTTCTCAATTTCTCCATGAATGCTACCAGTACTGGCTGGGGTGCGTTGTGGACCCTTAGGGGTATAGGTTCCCTAGCCTCATCATTATCCAGATGGTTAAAAAAGGCCTCTAACATTTCCCTGGAAGGACCTTGTCAAATCTTCCACGTCCCGCACAACAATATTCTCATGCCCCAAAAATTGTTCTTCTACTTGGGGGTTAGACCCCTAGGGCACATATGTTTATGGAGGCATTGCACCTCCTCCCCTAGCACCACATTCTGAATCTCTACAACGTCCTCTAACCATGATTACTACATGGACATGTTAAAATTTTAATTCGTGCTAAGTATTATTCAAGGGTTTAATTCAGTGGAAGGTGTGACTATCTACAGTCACAGGGTTGAACCTACTCTGATACCAGATGCGACGACCCCGCCGTTAC
Organism: Picea glauca; assembly: GCA_000966675.3. Classification (NCBI taxonomy): domain Eukaryota; kingdom Viridiplantae; phylum Streptophyta; class Pinopsida; order Pinales; family Pinaceae; genus Picea; species Picea glauca. Next base: position 624,986 of record JZKD02S2248359.1, read on the forward strand.
GACAACCAAGCAATGCACAACAGGTCATTTTTTATTTTATTTTAAGGATGTCTTAACAATTAAAACATCATAATAAATAGTATACATCATTGACACATTGATTACATAATAAAATCATTTGTCATTAAATTTCATTTCATGCAAGATGTCTAATTACAAACTAGTCTTAAATGGCATTAAAATTTCAGGGCGCAAAAGAAGTAATCAATTTATTTTCACATCACAATTACCGCCAATGAATCATCCCAACAATGGTCAATCTACATATCATATTTTAATTTAATTGGCGCAAACTACCTATGAAGCATTTCAACAAAAACCACTACAATCACAAACAACCCTTTTTCAAGGGGTACAATTATAATCTACTATCCATTCATTCCTTCATGCAATACTGAGAGAAAATTTTCCAAGTATAATACACAAGATGCCATAAAAATCACAAGAGCAGAAGAAATGTTAGTGTCTGAAATAATCTATTCTAAAAGTTGTCATTAAAATTAAGGTCAGTTCCATCTAGTCTAAGCTTCGATGCCAAGCATTTTAAGCCTTGTAATCCAACAAAATTCAATATCAACTACCATCCCAAATGAGAAGTCAAAAATCAACCTCTTAAGAGCAAGTATAAGATTTTATTACATGAATAAAGGTCCAACGATGAGGCTCTGACAAGATCAACTTCCTAGGAGTTACCTAAGGGCTTTGCTACTACTAGTATCCTTTAAGGACTTTAACTTTAAAACTTAACGAACAACTTTTCCTATTTTGTTACAACTAGGAGATATATAACCCTTGTTAATCTCCATTCTTTCCTCAACAGAACCCATGGTTCAAGGATGAAGAAGACTCTCTAGAGAGAACACCCTTAGTCCCAACCTTGTCTAAAGCACCAACATTCATCTTACCCTAGGTTGATAAGACTACCTTTATGGAAACTCATATCCTTACGTTTCTCCCTTACTGGCAGAGGCAACATGACTAGCTAGTACCATACAACAAGTCTACCATTCCATCGAGAGTATTCACAATCAAATCCTTCAACTAGATTGGCTCTTCGCTCCTCACTTGATGGCATCTCATCTGCGAGGATTCCACTTCCTCGACTTCTAATCTAGCCTATTACCTATATCATTCTGGAACAATGCCTCAGTTGCAAGGGTGGGTGTATCAACCCTGCCTCTTTTAGAACTAGGAGCACATGTGTCCTATTGGTTATTCTCTTCGATAAGATAAAGACAAGATACTTTGGAAAAAATCCCCAAACACGGGATGATATTAACGATCTTCAGGGCAAAAAACTAAGCTTGAATAAAGTTAATTGAAGCCCGTTCCCTGGGAAAATTGATCGATGCCTCTGAGGGCTCGAATAAATCTAGTTTTGGAAGAAGGGTAATAAGGGTAATTCCCAAAAAGAAAGGCGGTGTCCGGAATTAATTTCGACACACATTGATCGATATGGAAATCGTTGGACAAATGTCATCAACAATTTAAATTAGCTCAAAATATGCAAAGGTTCTAACTCCCTCGATGTCCACATGGACATGCTCCAATCGTCCAAATGGGCTGACAACTTGATGATTGGCCATGCGAAGCCTGATAGGGGAATAGATCAGCTTGGGTTTTCCCATCAATGCCCAAGTTTTCTTCGTCATGACATTGACCTTCGACCCTAAGTCGAGGACCACATAGTCTATATGACACTCTCCTATCTAAGCATTCAAATATAATTATTTATTTTTCCTTCTCTTCTTGCCAATCTGGTGTACTGCCCTATTTAGTAAGGGGTCTACCTTTCCTAGCTCATATTTCTTGATTAAGTTCTATAGCTCTTGTACAATGTTTTCATCCTGAATTAACTGAAGACAAGTGTACAAAAATTCGATGAGCTTACTTACCTCTTTTCCCTCTCTCGGCAAAGAAAACTGATTGAATACCAGTGGAATTCTATATTCTCTTACTTCTGGCCATGTTCTTGATGATGAGCCTTGATCTCCTTTGAATTCTTTCCTTGCATCTTCAAATGTTCCTCTTTCTTTCTTGGCATAAAAAATCTGAGTCTTCTCTGCAACTTTTCTGACTCCTGAGTCTTCTGTAGTCTTTCCTTGGGTCACTCTATCTTCTCCTGTAACAACACCTCCTCGAGTAATAACAATGACTCTAGGGTCTGCTTTACGAGGTTCAACATATATTAGTTGCACTTGCAGGTTCTGCTGAGGTCCTCAACTTTCTCAAAGCTTAGCTTGTAGTATAGGGAATTCCTCAATGATATGCTCAAAATAGATGCAATAACTACAGGTGGTGCAAGGGTTCTGACAACACCTTTCTAGATGCCCTGGCTACACGCAGTTGTAACAGATTATTTTTCCTTGGCCTCGACCCATTCCTCCTCCTCGTCCCCATCCTTTATATCCACCACGAGGATTGAGATTTCCTCTTCCTGGGGAGTTATACTGTGCATTGTTTCCTTATTGATGCACTTTGCCTTGGATCTTGTATATGTCTCTTGATCTTTCATGCATAACGTCAAATTCCCTACAATCTCTTTCACCATGCCATACTGACTTACAGAATGTGAAATATAAGTTTGTGGGTGTCTGAACATATTTCTGCATATAGTAGCACTCACCGGGGCGATGTCAATTTCTGTATACTTAGCACCAGGGTAATGTGACTTGCTTCAAAGGGCTCAGAGCTCCTGAGGCCAAATATTCATGAAATGCAAGGAAATGTTCCTCTTCATGTCCCTCTGCTATGCATATGACACACCAGATGTCTTCTCTTTTGTCCTTTCCCTTATCCTTTTTTATGTCTTCGACCTGTAAAGACAAACTGGTCAGCTGGCTCAAGATATGGATCATACCTGAGTTGGATTCTCCCATAGGGGTTGATTCAAGCTTCATGACGATCTCCAATGCCTCATACTGCGAAGCAATTTTTTGATGCATCAAAGGAAATTTGATGTGTGGTAACAACGTAGCGATGAACCATTCTTTGTTCTGTTCATCTTGGATCTTAAAAGTTAATCGACCTGTTAAGGTCTTGAATCTCTGATCAAATTCCCAGACAGGTTCGACAACCTTATGTTTGATCTCCTTCATCTTTGTAATACATTGTGACTTTGATTTGGTTTTCTTGAATTATGCAATCAACATATTCTTGATCTCATTCAATGGTTGGGGTTGGGCAAGTCCTTGGAAAATATTCATGTACCAGCTGAGTGTGCGATCTCTAAGAGTAGTGTTGAACTGGGTTTTTTTGACAGCCTCATCAGTGACATTCTTAATATTCCACATGGCTTCACACAGGAACCAGTGTTGATCTGGGTCTTCATATCCATCCCCTCTAAAGATAGGGAACATCATCTAATCTGCCATAGATCTACTTGGGTTTCCTGTCTGAGTAGATGTTGAACTGCGAGTAGTAACATTCTAAGGACTCTGGTGACTCTGATTACTCTTATTGCCTAGTGTTGTTGAAGCAAAAAGAGGCTCAATGATACTTACTTCAGCAATCTGCGCAGTTCCTGAGTTTTCTGGATCGTCCTAGTGAAGTTCTTCAGTTGCTCCTTCCTCTGGCCTAGACGGTTCTGGACGTTATTCGTCTGTTAGATATTCCTCTTCCCCACTGTAGAAACCTTCTTCTCCGTAGTTTTTCTTGAACAGGTTCTCAAGGTGAACCCCTCTAAACACTCTCCCATTGCGCATATGTCCAGCTTCTGTGTCGTTGTCGTTGTCCGAATTTTTGAACATTAGCTTTTCTGGATTCAACCAATCTACTGTATTTTTAGAATGTTCTTCTCATACAAGAGAATCTTGATTCTCAGCTTCAAAAAATGCAGAAATTTCCCTTTGGGTCCTTTGAAAAAGTATCTCTCATATTGGCTATACGACTCTACTCTGTCGATAGCAAATTCGGTGATATACCCTCTAATAGTACTATCAAACCAATGATCTATTTCTCTAGATACAACGTTGTCGACTCTTTTAACCTTCTGGATCAACGTCGACGTCCAAACCATAGGGCGTCTATACCTGATCTCAAATCGGTATCAGCTAACCTAGCCAACCACTCAAAAAAATCCTAATGTATTCCTCCAAAGAAGATATCGAGGATTTCGGTGAAAATATATCTTTGTAGCCAATCTTTAATACTCAGCTTAGGGTTCTTGTTTTGGGCTTCAGCGAAGTCCCTCTCTTGATCTTCTATCCACTTTTGAATCTCTATCTTCGATGGGAACCACCTTGACATTCCCTCATTAATATTTTGGTCTTGGCAACGGAACCATTTGTTGGCATAGGGGAAGACCCAAGGTTCACTCCAAGAGCGCACCAACAAACCCTAGCTACTGGCCCTTTCAACAACACCTGCGAAGCAGATGCAGTCTCACCCGAAGCAACTATGAGGGGGTTTGCAGGACAGAGATGTCTACAACCAAGGGAATATCAAGTGGATCCAGTACAACATCAACTCATTATGCATCTAACACTTATCAAGCTAGATTTATCCTGCACAAATATAGATCTGATCTAACACAACAATGCAAATAACAATATAACAACGACATAGATCAAAGAAACAATCACACTCAACGCAAGGTATACATGGTTCACCCTCTCTCTAGGGATACATCCATAGAATTGTGCTTATGATTTATTAAGTGTTATCCACAATTTTGGTCATCATGATGATAGTGTGATGATGTTATGATGATGGAAAATCAAGCTCTTCACTAAGAACACTTTCTTGAGAAAAGTTACACTTGTCTGTTTCCAGAAATCACATTTTTAAAAGAGGTTCCCAGGCTGCCTATATATTTACCTGCGAGAATTCTTGATTCTCGCAGGCTGCATTAAGTTGGAGTGCGAGGGGTTCGCACTGTATCTAACTGTCAGGGTGCGAACATCTTCTTAAAGAGGAAAAAGATGAAGTTCTCAAGCCTTCTAGAAGGGAATCTTCGAGAAGAATGAGTTGGCTAGCGAATGGTTATCTAAGTAATGGCTTTCCTGATATCTTGGGATCATTTCCTATCCAAGTAACTAATCTATATTCTCCTATATATTGAGGAGATTACTCATGGAAAAGGTTAGAAGCAAACTAGCAAAGAGATTGATTGAAGAATTAGTGCAAGACTGTATGGAGGACTGATGCTACAACAGCTAGAGACAACAGCAAGGTCATAAGAGGTGGTTGATTTTCTTCATGCATGAGCAAGTGAGTGTGTCAGAGCTAGGAGCCATCGAAAGGATATCTACAACATCAAGGCTCGGGTTGTAAGTTTTACTTTCAATTATTTCAATACAGTAATATGTCCCTTTCCCATAAAGATGACGTCACTTTATTACATAACTCCTTGATCATATGTATAGATTAGCTATTGAATATATTGATCTGCCTTCACTTCGATTGGTTTGTACTGTTGTGATTTGAATGACACAAGAGCATTGGAGCGAAGCTTTGAAAAACAGAGATCTAAGGAAAGCATTCATAAGGTATGTCCATAATCCTTGCCTCTTAGTTCATTCAATATTCTAGATCTAGGGAAAGTGTATTATTCTGTCCTGTTTTGTTCTAGATCTAGGTGGATCTAGGGAGATTGGTTTGTGTCCGCACTCACAGATTTATCCTGAAACAAAATTGGCGACTCCACTGGGGACCTATCCCTTTTTTCTTTATGGTTTTTTGAATTTTTTGTGGCCATTTGCTCTATTTGCATTTTTCTCCTGTTTTGTCAGTGTCTGAGTCCTCAGGATATCCTGAGAGACCTTCTGGGTCTATAAGCCAGTTCGAATTTTACTTGCATTTTCAAAATTTTTATTATCTTCAGGAGTTCTCGCACTGTGTGTATTTACAGTCTGCGAGAACCAGTCAAGTTTGCATCCTGCATATAGGGTCCAGTGCGAACACCTCACACCTTGCTTTAAGGTGGTCTGCGAGAATACTATCTTCTCGCACTGTGTTCCACTACTTGCCTGCGAGCAAGATTTTTGAAATTTTTGAAATTGAGTTTTGACTTGTTCAATTGCTCAGTTCTGTTGAATTACATCTTTTTGACTTATTGGATCATTTACTTACATATCTCTTGCTTTAGTTTACATGCTCGATCAGATATAGGGTTTCAAGGTCTTTCTTACCCTTGGTAGCTTGACTTTCATTTCTTGGCTCTTATTGGCATTTTCATTCTCTCTGACTTGTGAAGTTGAATGTGTCAGATTGGCTGAGAACCAGTGATTGGTTGAGAGTTAAGTGCTTAGTGTTTCTCATTTTCTTCTTGGTTCGAAGGAACATTTTTCGTTTGCATTGAGAAAACTCTTTGGTTTGCTTTTTGTTTTTACTTTCGTTGAAAGTTTTGGTTGGGTTGTTTTTGTTTGAGTCTTTATGGTTTGATTTTCTTTTCTCAGTAATCAGAGTTCTTCTTGGAAAGTGAACAAAAAGTTTTCTTTCAAGATTTTGTTTTTTCCTTTTCAAAAACATTGAAAATCAAATTTTAAAGTTTATTGAAGTATTTGAAAAAGACATATAGAAATTGCTCATTGATAAATGATTGTTTGTATCGGCATCTGAAAAGAAATTTAGCATTGCATTTGCATTTTAGTATTGAGATTGATTTGGAAAATTTGTCTCTCTCTCCCATAAATAGGATTCATGGAATGAAAAGGATTATATTTCATCATTATCCTTGCATTATTTGGGTCAGAGTCGTACATCATGAGTTTCACTTCCATTACCTTTGAGTAAACAACAGCTTTTAAAAACATTGCGTAATCTTAAAATTTATCTAGTAAATCTTTTCTAGGGCTCTTTTACACCAACATTTAGCTAGGCTAGTGCTTTGGAGTAGGAAGAGAGATACACTCTCCAAAAGCTCAAAAACACACAATAGCATCTTGAGTTAGGGATTGTTAAATTCCATTTGCAACATATTGTCCTGGGATGCCCTTCTAACACAAGGGTCAAGCACTAGGTCGCATTGGTGTTGGCAGAGTCACTAACCCTGCTTTGTTGACATCGATGTAGATATTGCACGTATTACGGGGATCACTCCGAGGTATACCCACAATTATGAGTGGAAGCCTTTGAGTTGGTTTCAGGCTTGATACCCTGCCCTTGCGTGTGGATCGGATTGACGACTGTTCCCCCAGGCTGTACTGTTGTTTGTGGTGACCTTAGTGGCCTATCTCTCTAGGTTCTTACCCAAGGTGACTGTGGAGGGGAAAGTCTTCACGGTACCTGGAATCGACGTTGATCAAACTCACTCGGGATCCTTGGAGGGTATACCCACGATTATGTGTGGGAGCGTGCACCAGGGCGTAAGTCTGTTAAGTAGGTCGTCAACATAAATTTTCCACCTTAGCCCCGCCCCTTCTCGTCTCGTTGTTGAGACGTTGGATTTCATCACCAACTAGTGGCTTCGATATTAGAAGGTATTGTTTGCTTGGTGATTGCTTCTAGATTTTGTTTACTAGTGTGTGTTGTTTGTTTCTCGAAGTTGACCATAGGATTTTCTTCATGGAGTTTGTTACTTGTTTACAATTTCTCCCCCACGACGTTCACGTACGATGCAAGGTTTATCCCCGGAACATCCAGATGCTTCACAACCCTTGCATTCAACCACACCTGAGGGTACCCCTGAGGGCTCTCCTCGTCAGAGTGAAGTCCCAGTTGTTACACCACCACACGTGGACTTAAGTGAAGTCCAAGACATTTCTACACCACCTCCACAGGTAGTACGCACTGATTCTCTAGGGGATTTTCAAATTACCAATACTATAGAGGACTATCGCATTCGTCGTGGTGAATGACCTGTTGGGCGATTAAATCCTTCTGAAGAAGCCATTGTTACATCTTCTGAATCAACCGTTGGGCCTTCTCACGGTGTAGTAGGCCAAGATCCTTTTTGGTCGAGTGATTTTCGACGAGTCCTTTTTGGCACTAAGTCACCCCCTGTCTACGAAATCAACCCTCCTGTGTCTCCTGAACTGGAAATTACACCAGAGACTACCACTTATCACATTGTTCTCCCTCCCGAGATGGCCCATCTCATGAATACTATGAGTGTCCAAATCGAGATTCCTGCAACTACTCTTGCCCCTATCAATACCCAGCGAATACCTGAGGTCAACCCAAATTTACCCCCTGGTTACCATGTGTTGAATCCTTTGTTGAATGTTTCCCATCCAACACCTCCACAAACCCTAGCCGGTTCTCCAGGTGGTCCTTCATTTCCTGGGCATCCTATTCCCAGTTTAATCCCAACACTCCCTCAGTTTCCTATGGAAATCCTAATCCTAGTGGCACTATCCCAATTGTTGCACCAAACTTGCAGATTCCTGTTGGTGGACAGGGTAGTACGGTTCCTTTTCCTTTTCCCAGACACAACACCGTTACCACACAACCTACGGTTGGTACACAACTCCCGGGTGGAACTATACCTACAGTAGGGGGACCAACCTCCCATTTTGGACAAAACATACCTTCTGAGTTGGCCCAGTATTGGAATCAGCTTTTACAAAACTTTCCTCAAACAGCTGGGGGGCAGACAATTGTCCCTCCTATAGGCCAACCATATCCAGGTGTAACTAACCCTATTTGGGGTTCGGGTCAAACTACTCAACCTTAGGTCCCTACTCAAACTCAAGGTTTCAATCCTTGGGGCTACTACCCTATCCGACCACCACCGAATGAACCAGGGTCTTCCCTTTATGGACAGTCTTCTTATGGTACTACTGGTATTTCAATGGGGCTTCCACCCCAAAGTCACCAGTACTCGCAAGTAAACTGACAGTTACCTTTTCTTGCTACCTTGGATTTGCCAGATTTGTCTAGGATTCTAAATGATTCTATTCGTCACTCTCCCCAATGGCCTGCTATTCCTGCTAAGCTCCCATCAGATATTCTGAAATTCGATGGCAAGGCAGGAGAGGACCCAAATAATCATGTCATGAATTTTCATTTATGGTTTTCATCCAACTCATTGATGGATGACTCCATTTGTCTGCGTCTTTTTCAACGAACCCTTACCGGTTCGGCTGCGAAGTGGTACATTGAATTCCCACGAGGTTTCTTTTCTGATTTCAACACCTTAGCTATGGATTTTCTCACACATTATTAGTTACCGATCTGTTACGATACTGGTACTGAGATCTTGACTTCTTTCAAACAAACGAAAGGTACTCACATCTCCGATCATATACATGAGTGGAGATGGAGACGACGTCTCATCAAACTTGAACTCCCTGATCAGTTACTAGCAGAATGGTTTACGAAATCTTTCGTGAACGAAATTGGCAAAGACATTGCTATGGGTGGTGTTTTTACAGAGGAGCAGGCTATAAGTCGCGCTCAGTATCTTGATCTCGTTTATTCGCAAACGGGAACACTTTACACCCTACTACCTGATTTACCTCATCCTGGTACTTCCAGCACTTCTACTGCTCCAGCTGCCTCGCATGCAGCTGATGGTGTGATTGGTACCACTCATACCCACTCACATTCTATTTCGAATAAAACCCCTAAATCCAATTCTTCTAATGTTCAAAGTGCTCCGTCTCCTGCTCCTCCCATCGGTAAAACCTCTGAAGTGAACGTTGTTCAATCTACGCCGACCGGCAAGAACAAATCTAAGAAAGGGAGAGGCAAGAATAAGGAGAGTAAAAATAATAATCAGAATGAGCAAACCAAAAATCCTCCTATTGAAGACTGGGATAAGCACAAACCACGCTACCCTTGCCTTATCTGTGGCGACGATCACTACACGAAGGATTGTCCGAGACGTGCCGAGGTTAACAAGTTCCTTCAAGGAACGCCAAAACCCTCTACGTCGGCAGTCTTGTCTCAACCCTTCCCGTCTCAACAACAAGCTTCGTTGGTCATCCACGACCAACCCTCTACTTCTACAACATCTTATGTTTTGATGTGCACCGGTGATTCCAAGAAAGACAACGTTGCACTTACCACTAGAGCTAAAGACTATACTTCTTCTAAGGAGAAGGTTGACGATTTACCTTCTAATCAGGTACAGCCCTCTCCACCGAATCCACCCACAAATGGTCCTCTTCATCTCAAACGACCGAGCCTTGATACAGTTATACGACCACCCCTGAAAGGTGTCGTTAAGAAATCGACATTCAATCCTCATGCTCGTGTGGCCCAAAACTATAATATTGTCGAAGATCTGGCCCAAGCACCTTCAGCGATGTCTGCCCTTGAGGTCCTTCAGTCTTGTCCTGCACAGTGAAGGGCTCTGTTGAAAGCTATAGGTGGAATTGATCCCATGGATACAAATTTGATAGTATTTGACTTGGAAGACCATATTCCAAGGTTACCCCCACAACTTGCGTTTCAAATACAAGTTGTTGTCACCGACAAGAGCATTTGTCGGACTGTTATTGATGAGGGTGCCTCTACGTGTGTAATGTTTTTTACTTGTTGGAAAGTCATTGGCTCTCCTCCTTTAAAAGAATCAAAAAATACTTTGAGAGCCTTCAATGGCTCTGGTTTTAAGCCTTATGGTGTTCTTCCGTCGTTGCCTGTTACTCTCAAAGGTAAGACCATCCAGGTTGAAGTGGAAGTTTTCGATGCTCCCCTAGATTATAATCTTCTACTTGGTCGTAGCTGGGTCGATTCTATGTGTGCTATTGTGTCAACTCTTTTCCATGTCGTATGATTTCCTCACCAGGGAAAAGTGGTTACGGTTGATCGACTTGCCTTCTTTAATGCCAATACTCGCACTGGCAACGTGTTGTTCATAGATAAAACCCCATCGAGTTACGATAATGTTGGAGTTGGTCTTTTAAAAGACTCTTCGTTAATGGGTACATTCCCCATACCACCACCACCCGATATTCCATGCCCGTCGGTTGCTTCTATTAATATGATCTCTACTGTGAATTGATTACATGGTACACTATCTTTAAGGCATGCATCTAATAAAACAAGTAGCCCAAGTAGACTGATTTAACAATTCATTTTTTTGCATTTGTTTATAGTTTGTTTGTAAAGTAAGCATCGATATGAGTTTATTTTTATTTTTTTTATTGTTTTATTACAATAATAATTAAATATTTGATTTAAAACAATACATAATGGAACATTCCATAGCTGTTTTCAAATATTTTTGTTATTATTAGGGTTTGATTTTTGTTAGCATGAACATGTCTTTAAATTATTTGTTTGTTTTTTTTTGCTATTATTAATAATTGTTTTGATTGTTTTGTTTACATGATCTCATAGATCATGAAAGAGAGTTGGAATTGTTCGTTTTGGGAGAATAGTTTCTAAAGGAATGAAATGAGAAAATAAAAAAATGTTTCACTTCTCAAGAGGAAAAATCAAATCTTCATTTCTGAGAAAATGGTAATGAATTTATGGAAACACTTGAAAACCTACCTGCAGAACAAAGCGATTTACCTTAATGGTGAGGATTTTCTCTAGAAACAATAGAGTTTGGGAGATACAGACACATCTTTGACATGCAATTTTCCATATTTTCTGTTACAGTTAGCCTTTAATTTGGATTTTGTTTGAACGACCCAACGATATCATAGATTTATGTTTAGCATGAAATTAGTTAAATTAAATTAGTTTATGTAGTCTGGGATTACAAAAAGAAGATTAGATCTATGGAAGAAATAGGGTGGAACATGGAATAGTGAATGGACTTGGGATTGTAATGGGAAGACAATGAACCTCATTTTGCTTCAGACGTTTGTTCTGTGAGTAATTTTGGAGTTTTTTAAAAATATAATATCATTTTTTTTCATTTATGTGTTCATTTTCTTCCTGTCATAGCTTTGTAAAATGAAACCTTGGCTTTTGTTGACGTTTTATTAATTCATTGTTATGATATAAATTTGTATATCTCTTGTTCCAAAGATTAATATTTAAAAAATATCATTAGTTATCTCACCAAGTTATCAATTCTTTTTGTGATTGATAGATAAATGCATGTGTAAAATGTACTAGATTTTTCTTATGCAAATTATAATGTGTTTAATTATTTCTTTTTAATGAAATGTGTTTCGTTAATTGAAATAATACATTATTATTCTCTATAAAGGATTGATCTCAAAGTTTTTTCCTTTCCTTATATGTATTAAATATACTTAATTTTGTTGAAATTTTTTTCACCATAATTTTGTTGGACTTTGCAAGATACCAGATATATAAAATATGCAGAACAGAAACGAAATGCTAGAAATGACAGAATAACAGTAAAATATCCAGCATAATCTTCACAATACACAGAAATGATATAC
>JZKD02S2248359.1:642763-655847 GCA_000966675.3 Picea glauca
TTAGGTCTTCTTACATCCGCCTTATTCTATTTTATTGAAAGGTCTTATTAATATTGACCTTTATTACATCTGAATACATTGATCTACCTATGTGCGGGTTAGGACCTTAACAGACTTGAAGTGCAACATTGTCTGTCCAATAATTTCTTTTACAGGTGGACAATATAACTAATATTTGAAGGAGAGGATTCAACCATTCGATTGCAACTATTCTCATGATCATGATAGCTTAGTCATTGTATTTTGTCATATTTTTTTTGTATGGTTTGTTTGAATGTAAATTTTTAATTGTAATTGTTTAGTTTAAATGATTTGATCATTTGAATAACTGATGTCATAAATTACATTCAAAATCATTTAGTTTAGTTAGATTGTTAGCTTAGCTTGAATATTATTGAATATTGTTGTTTCAGTATGATTGAAGTTTGAATTATTTGTCTTCTTTATTATTTATAGATATTGTTTATGTAACGACCTTGAACCAAGCGACGTACAACAAGTCATTTTTTTCTTTCTTTTAAGGATGTGTTAAAAATTAAAACATTATAATAAATAGTCTACATTGTGGACACATCAATTACATAATGCAATCATCTGTAATTAAATTTCATTTCATGCGAGATGTCTAATCACAAACTAGTCTTAAATCACATTAAAATTTCACGGTGCAAGAGAAGTAATCTGTTTATTTTTACGACGCAAACACTGCTAATGAAGCATCCCAACAATGGTTCATGTACATATCATATTTTAATTTAATTGGCACAAATTTCCTATAAAGCATTTCAACAAAAACCACTACAATCACAAACAACCCTTTTTCGAGGGGTACAATTATAATCTACTATCCATTCATTTATTCATGCAATAATGAGAGAAAATTTCCCAAGTATAAAATTCAAGACGCTGTAAACATCACAAGAGAAAAATAAATGCTAGTGTATGAAATCATCTATTCTAAAAGTTGTTATTAAAATTAAGTTCAGTTCCATCTAGTCCAAGCTTCGATGCCAAGTATTTTAAGCCTTGTAATCCAGAGAAATTTAATATCAAATTCCATCCCAAATGAGAAGTCAAAAATCAACCTCTTAAGAGAAAGTATAATATTTTATTATAGGAATAAAGGTCCAACGGTGAGGCTCTGACAAGATCAAATTCTTAGGTGTTACTTAAGGGCTTCACTACTACTAGTATCCTTTAGGGAATTTAATTTTAAAACTTAACAAGCAACTTTTCTTGGTTTGTTACAACTAGGAGATATATAACCTGTTGTAGGAAAATCTCCCTGCGGACAGGTAGATCACCTCTAGAGCTTGACCTTGACTCTAGACAGAAAATGCTTAACATGGACACTGACTTCCTTTCAAATCTATCTGAACTAACACATGAGAAAGAATGGTGACAGAAGTACCTTTTTATTGACGTTTGTCCCTGCACGCTCTGAGTTGCACTCCAATCCTTTGCTCCTCGCTGAGTTCTGCGGACAAGAAAAGATACAACCGCTTCCTACTCTATTGATATTAGCTTGAAAAAAAATCTATCAACTAATGATAAGTTCATGTGACATTAGACACAAACTAGAAAGAAACAAGCCAAGTGTGTCATATTGATGAGAATAACGACAGTAGTACTTACAATCGTAGATGCGAATGCGACAGCTTCATCAAGTCCCCTTCGTCTAACCCTTGTCTGAAATTTCCACAATTTGGATAACAACAGCTTCACTGATCACTCTCCTTTGGCTGACTGTGAGTTTCCTCCAAGATCATAAGTTTCATATCTTCAATTCTTCCCCAATCACTCCAACACCACTTATGAAATCATAAGTTTGGTGTAATTCTTCATTTTGCAGTCTCACTTATGAGATCATAAGTTTGAAATTCTCTATTTTTTAGTCCTCTTTCACCATTAGAAAGCTTGCTTATATAGCCTTGGAGAGGCTTTAACCACTTGAGATATCCTTGGGGAAGTTGAGGATTTGCCTCTTTCAGTTGAGGATATGCCCTAGGATCATGGCTGGACTAGGGATTCGAATCCAACTGCCTTCCAAGAATGAAAAGATGCTTCCCCCATTCATCTCAACAGCTTAAAAACTGCCCAGAATAGGTAGCGCTCCCTCAAAAGGGCCATCAGAGCGTTGTAGCGCTCCCTAGTAAGCTTTACGGGGCGCCAACGCTCTCAAAATCTATAGCGCTCCCTCAAAAGGGCCAAGGGAGCATTATAACGCTCCCTGACAGTGTAAGGGGGAGCGTTGGCGCTCTGAGATAGTGTAAGGGGGAGCGCTCCTCTCCAAAAACTCAGTTTTTGAGGTGCTTTCAGATGGCAAAAGGTTTGCAAGCCTGTTGACTCATTTCTCCTATTCCAAATCAGATGTTTGAGGTGTTTCAAGTGTCTTTCTCATGTCGTTATAGGCACGACATAGGCATCATGGAAATATGCTTTCTTTGACACCTGCGACACTTGTGAGAAACATGCGACACTTGCGACCTTGTGAGAAAAATGTGACACTTGAAACCTTTGTAATGACGACACTTGCGACACTATCAAAGTGAGTAATTTTGATGTCTAACATAACCCTTATCAATCTTCATTCTCTCCTCAACAGAACCCATGGTTCAAGGATGAAGAAGTCTCTAGAGAGACCACCCTTAAGACGAACCTTGTCTAAAGCACCAGCATTCATCTTAACCTAAGTCGATAAGACTGCCTTTATAGAAACACAGATCCTTACGTTTCTCCCTTCCTGGCAGAGGCAACATGAGAATCCAATACCATACAATCAATCTACCATTCCATCAAGAGTATGCACAATCGACTCCTTCAAATAGATCGATTCTTCGCTCCTCACTGAATGGCATCCCATCTGCAAGGATTCCACTTGCTCAACTTCTAACATATCCTATTACCTATATCATTCTGGAACAACGCCTCTGTTATAAGGGTGGGTGTATCATCCCCGCCTCTTTCCGAGCCAAGAGCACAGGTGTCCTATCAGTTATTCTCTTCAATAAGATAAAGACAAGATACTGTGGTGAAACTCCCCAAACACAGAATGATATTAAGGATCTTCTAAGAGAAAAATAAGCTTCAATAAAGGTAATTGAAGCCCGTGCCCTGGGAAAATTGGTCGATGCCTATGAGGGTTCAAATAACTCTAGTTTTGGAACAAGGGTAACCGATGTAATTCCCATCAAAAAAGGTGGTGTCCAGAATTACTCTCGACACGCGTCCACCCTTGACTGCTCCCCTCCTTGCACCACTCATGGGACATTGTGACTCTTAGGACCTATGTACACCCCTCCTTAATGATCGTGGGCTTAGAGAAATCCTGCATATAGTATTCTCACCCTTTTTGTAGTGGTCATGAAGCATTCACACATTCTAAAATGATGACAATTCATATGCATTTGAAAGAATTTTCGTTGCTGCAGGAATAGATTGCGTTGCAGTCGATACTAAATTCACCGTAGAAGAATAACTTGGATGCAATCAAAAATTAAATTCGTTGCAGAAGAAAATAACCGTTGCTTTCTAATATTAATTTTTGGTTGCAACGAAGAGACAGGGAGGAATTTTGAGAATTAAAAATCATTGTTGCAATAATGGTTCATTGCATTCTAATAATAATTTTTGGTTGCAGTGAAGAGACGGGGAGGATTTCTGAGAATTAAATCACTACTACAGTAATGATTGATTTCACTCTAATAATAATTTTTGGTTGCAGCGAAGAGACAGGGAGGAATTCTGAGAATTAAAATCATTGTTGCAGTAATGGTTCATTGCATTCTAATAATAATTTTTGTTGGAGCGAAGAGACAGGGAGGAATTTTGAGAATTAAATCGTTGCTGCAGTAATGATTCATTGCACTCTAAAAACATTTTTTTCTTGCAGCGAAGAGACAGGGAGAAATTATGAGAATTTAAAATCTTTGCTGCAGTAATGGTTCATTGCATTATAATAATAATTTTTGGTTGCAGAGAAGAGAGAGGGAGAAATTATGAGAATTAAATCACTATTGCAATAATGATTCATTGTACTCTAATAATAATTTTTGGTTGCAGCGAAGAGACAAGGAGGAATTCTGATAATTAAAATCTTTTTTGCAGTAATGGTTCATTGCATTCTAATAATAATTTTTTTTTCAGTGAAGAGACATGGAATAATTATGAGAATTAACATCGTTGAGTGGAAATGACTTGGTTTCGTACACTTACAACCACCTTGGATGGAGATGGAACAAAAAATCTAGATGATAGTTCATGTTGTTGTTACCGAGGTAGATGTGTCTCAAGGTAGTGCTCTTGAATTTAAGGATTCCAAGAAGGTCCACTAATCTAATAGAAATAGCTAGTTATACACCTTGATGTATCATGAGCATATATATATATATCAATTGAGCATCTACAAAGAAATTCACTAGGGGTAAACTGAAGGATAACAAATGACAAATTTATACTATGTTTAATTAAGTAGAACACAACAATGCCAGAACTTCACCACGTCTACTACTCAACCATCAAGGAGACTTGTGAATTCAAGAATTGAAATCCATCACAGATGAAAGCATAATTCAAAAACTACAATAGTTTATGTGGGATTCTAAGGCCACATTCATTACATAGATCTCACATAGACTCACATAACATATCGATTCAGTCATAGAAATTACAATACTGTTGCACGAGATCCTAAGGCTACATTATACAATTAAATTCAATACAATTTTTAATTCTCAAAATACCATATTCGAAGATGACAGAGTCAAATATGTTCTTCCACAAGGCGCTCCTTCCAACCTTTCGCTTGCTAATCGTTGATACTTCAGCAGTACCTCCCATCCAACACTAGGGGTACTCTCTTTCCCCCTTAGCCCCCTGATCCACAAATGGGCCACAAAAAACCAGAAACATAACAATCTATCTCCCATATCGCCTCACAAGGTTGATCTACCACTCTCTAGCCGAGCTGGGTATCCCAACTCCCATAAGTAAAATCAGTCAAGAAAAATCTGGCAACATAACCTTATGCATACTAGTCGTGATCCATACCCTTTCTCCCCCATTTGTTTTATAGAGTTCCTCTTAGTGACACTTCCATTTGCACCTTAAATTAGTTTTATTAAAATTTAATTAGGAAAACCTCTCCCCCGTACACTTGTCACCTGATCCCTTAGTTGCACCAGAAACTCATTTAATTAATTAATTAATTTGCCAATTTCCCTCACCCACCTAAAAGCATTCCTAAAAATGCTCCTCGATGTCCCTTTGTTCCCTCACATTCCCTTTATGACTAACACCTTTCTTAAATCTTAGTTGAGTTAGAATTTGGAAATTTCTCTAGACTAGATTCCCTTCTATGTTCCACATTCCTTGTGTATTTAAGTTTCCCCCTTTTGGTCTAAGTTCTAAATTAGAAATTTTTGCACATAACCAACAATTAAATTTTTTTTGATAAGTTATTTCTCCTTTAATTTTTAAATTTGATTTTTCTTCATCCTCCCCTTTATTAATTGATTAATTAGTTTTAGTCCTTAAACCCCAATTAGACCTATTCTCTAATTTCAACTAGGCTTAGAAAAATTGTTTTTTTTAAGGGAAAATTTAAAATTATTAAACTTTACTCATGCAACATTTATTTTAAGGCTGACCAGGTCAAAATGAGATATTTTTTTCTAAGTACCTATGTTCATTGACTCACTAGTGTTAAAAACTATGACATGCCCTTCAATATGCATTGCGCGCTCCAAGGGTGCCACTCACCTTCATTCAAGTTCATTTATGTGACGTGCCCTTCAAGACGTGCTACATGCTCCAAGGGTGCCACTCATCTTTTGACTGATTTTGGTAGACTTCCAACCCTTGGAGTCAATACTCCGTTAGGCAACCTTGTGGGAGACTAAGGGCCTCTAAGGAATAAGGACCTTGCCTTATTGTGCGCCCTTTAGATTCTTCATGAGCGACTGTCTCAGTCTTCCCTCACGACTTTGTGGATCTCTCGAACTAGGTAATCATTAACCTACAGTTCGAACCATGACGTGAGTGCTAGTAGGCTACTGCAGGGTTGCTGCCACACCTCTCCCTCAATATATCTGGTTGTTGTGCATGACCCCTTTACTCCAAATGTGAGTCTTATTAGAAAGAAATCTTCATCCTGCTTCCATCAATGAAACATGTCAGTGATCCATAAACAACATCATAAAATTCCACTCATATGTCACATATGAAATTACAAAAATACCCAAACCATATACGTTCCACTCCCTGACTCAATCCAGAGTCCAAGGAGGTCCATCAATACTATCGACATACTCAATCTATCAAGAGTCTTACACACTTAGGAGAAACCAGTCAATAACACCCATCTATACATAATAACATAACATAACATCATAAATCACAATCTCATCATCAGAATCCATAAGTGAAGCAATCAATCATATAATGAACCGGATCACTTGCATGCAAGTGTCATCAAAGAACAAGTCACATCATATGCACGCAAGAGAGGAATGTTACATACACCCCCTCTTGTTTTAAACTTCGTCTCGAAGTTTCGCAGTATACAAGTGCAAAAATAAAGTATCTGACAATATCTAAATGTCTAGCTATCAAACAAAAATTGAAACTATTGATGCATATCATATGCGTCTTCCCAGGTAGCTGAGTGTGGACTGTAATTTTCCCACAGGACCTTGACTTGATCGATAGTTTGACACCGTAGCTTTTGAATGTGATGGTCCAAAAAGCGGATTGGCTCCACCGTGAGCGCACCCTCGCCCAACATTCGACAAGAACTCAATTCAATCACATGCATAGGATCACTGACCTAAATTTGCACATGGTTACAAGAATAGAATCACACAACGCCTCAAAGAATAAGGCACGTCTAGCCTATAGGCCTTCTACATAATTATGGTCAACGCAATGCACATTGACAAACCCTTCTAATGATCCTACACTTCTTCCATCCTTATTCATATCGTTTGTATTTATTCTTCCAATTCTTGGATCGCTTTTGGTCCTACTAGGACCCCATCCTTGAGTCGATCCCAGCTCAAAGGCATTCAACACAGTCGCCCATAGAGAAATGCAACGGTGCCATCTTCAAGGTACCTTGATGGTTGTTGTTGCATGCAAACTCAACCAACAGTAAGAACTATTCCCAATATTTATGTTGGTCCAACACACACATATGAAACAAAACCTTCCAAAATTGGTTCATTCCTTTGATCAACCTATCTATCTCAGGGACATTTTGTACAAAATTTTAGTGGTGTTCCCAAGGCCTCTTGGAAACACGTCCAAAATTATCTTGAAAACACTGATTCCCTTATTAGACATGATTCTTTTGGTATTTCTCACAGTGTCAATATCTCACTGATATAAACTCTAGTTATACCTAACGCCTGATGCATCGTACGCACAGGGAAAAAATGTGGACTCTTAGTTAGAGTGTCAACTATCAAGAAAATTGAGTCATACCTCCTTTTTGTCAATGGAAATTTCCCCAATGAATTCCATCAAAATGAACTCCCATTTCAATTCCGGAATAGTGTGTGACTGTAGAAATCCTGTCGGATGTCTATGTTCATCCTTCACCTATTGACCTTCTAGACATATCACCATGCAGTTGATGATGTCCACCTTTATCCCTTCTAGAAGAATAAGGGCTTAAGGTCTGTCCTCATCTTCATGACTCATGGATGAGCCATGTACACTACTCTATGAGCTTCGTATAAGATCAAAACTTCTCAATTCATTGTTGGGAAGTAATTATATCTGCTTATTATATCTCAATGATCTGTCGTTGTCCACAGTATATCCCTCAATTTTGGTACCAACATGGTGTCTTGTCCAATAGAATTCCTTAACCTCCTTATACTAGTCATTGTCACACTATAGTTAGAATCATTTCATGAAGATTCGTCGAAATAGGCACCACCGACAATATGCGTGGTCTTCGACTCAACGCATCCACAACTCTATTCAATGTTCCTATTTTGTAGGTAATATAAAAATTGTAATCGCTACGCAGTTATGACCAACACCTTTGTCGTGCGTTCAAGTCACTTTTCATAATAAGGTGTTTCGAACCACATTAGTCTATTTTTTTTTGTTTGAAATTATGTCCAATCAGGTAGTGTCCCCGCACTCTCATTGCATACATAGTGGCTAATAACTCCAAGTCGTGTGTCACGTAGTTCCCCTCATGATTCCTTAACTTTCTTGATATGTAAGTGATCACTCGATCGTTTGTCATCAATAATCCACCTAAGCCTTCCTTGGATGTGTCTCTGCATACCAAGAAGTCCTCATCCATGTCAGAGACTTTTAGTATCGGCGCTATCGTCAACAGCTCCTTAAACCTTTGAAATGCTTCCGTGCATTTCTCGGTCCACACAAACTTATTTTTCTTCTTCTTCCATTCTGTAATCGGATTGTTATCTTCGAAAAACCCTCAACGAACCATGGATAATATCCTTTTAATCCCATGAAGCTACACACTTCTAGGACATTCGTCGATGCAGGCTATTCCATAATAGCCTCTACCTTCGCTGGATCCACAACGATACCTTCACTGAAGATAACATGCCCTAAATAATGAATATTTGATTGATAAAAAGAGCATTTCAAGAGTTTCCCAAATGATTTGTTCTCTCAAAGACACTGTAGTAACAAGCGCAAATGTTCGACATGTTCTTCCATTGTCCGAGAATAAAATCAAATTATCATCAATGAATACTTGAACGAACTTATCCAAGTATTCACGAAACACCCCATTAATCAAGCTCATGAATACCTCGAGGGAGTTTGTCAATCCTAACGGTAAAATGGTAAACTTGTAATGTGAAAACCTCATCATGAACGCGGTCTTATGAATGTCTTCCTCCTTGAGCAGTAACCGGTGATACCTTGACCTCAAGTCGATCTTTGAAAACATCATCGCGCCTTTCATCTAATCAACAAATCATCTAATCTTGGAAACATATAATGGTTCTTGGTTGTTTCCTTGTTCAATTGACAGTAGTCAATGCAGAGTCTCCATGAGCCATCCTTCTTCCATAGGAAAATAACAAGTGTAGCCCAAGGTGACACACCTAGAAATATAAGTCCTAGGTCCAAAAACTCCTTCCATTGGATTTTCAACTCCTGTAACTCAGAGGTTGAAATATGATAAGGCACTCTTGCTATCAATTTAGTTCCAAGATTTTGAGTTGATTATAAACTCCAACTCATTTGTGGAGGAAATCTGAGTAATTTTCTTGAAACATGTCAGCAGTACCCGTGCCATGGAAAGGTCCTTTAAATAATTTCATCACAACCTTGTCATTCAACACAAATATTTCATATATCTTGCATCCCTGTGCATGATATTATATATAGGTAGGGAAGAAATGAACCTCCGGGGTACTCCCTGGTTCCTTACTACAATAACTCATCTATGTCCCTCATCATCGACCAAACTCAACCATTTCATCTTATAGTTGAGTACCGCCTCATGCGATTTCAACCAGTCCATGCTAACCACGTCGCCAAGGTCTTACACTTTTCCACAAGTTAAAGCGATAGTTCATAGCCCTTCCTCCAACCATCCAGTTGGCACCCGAAATCCATATCGATGAATCTAAACTCATCCTGTCGAATTACTTTACCTGAATCCCTTCAATGTGGTACTAGGAATAGATTTTTCTATAGCACTAGGATCTGACAAATACTAAAGGTTGGTTAGTGATGGTAGTTGATTCCTCGAGCACAATGGTCAGGTGCTCGGCCTGACAGTTATTCACCGCGATCATGAATCGTATGGGCCTTTCCCATATCCACCACGGTAGTGTGTCCTATTGACCTGACCACTCTGGCCCTTTCAATTGTACAATATTGTTGGTATGGTGGCTCTCCACATGACCATCACCCCTCTCCAGTCCCATACTCCTAGCCCTGAAGTAGAAGTCATTGTCCTACCAGCCTATGATCCTAGTTTATTTTGCTGACAAGCCTAACTATGGTTGTTGGTGGTTGTCCCCTATAGGGGGTCTTCTACTAAGGAACCTGTCGTAGTGGTGTCGTGAACAAGGGCTCTATAAACATATATTTCTACCAAGATGTCTTGTCTGGTTGGCGTATGATGTTGTTGCGTACCAGATGTTGTCACTCCAAACGATCTTGTAGGAGTCCTTCCCTGACTCCTGTAGTCAATTCTTCCTAAGCTATGAGGCCTACTAGATTGCATTGTGGAACATTCAAGGAATTTACATCCTCACCTTCGCACAAAAGCTAGAGTTAAGGTTGATCGTGAACTTTCTTATCTATAGATTCTTCTTGTTCATATGTAGGGCATATCGAAGTAGCTCCATAAATCTAGTCTCATAATCCAGCACTGTATGACCACCCTGTCGTAAGGCATTGAACTCATCGAGCTGGCACTCAATGAATTCCTCTGACAATTACTTCTCCCGGAATAGTTCCTCGAATCGTTCCTATAACATGGCTTCAAAGACCAAGTTTGGTTGAGGTAGGAGAGTCTTCCACCATAGAGGAGAACTCCCCTTTATATGAAGACCTCCATGCAGACCTTCATGTTGGGGGTTGTCACCATGAAGTAAAAAGCACATCGCATTGTTCTCAAGCCATGCCTCAATGGCTGAGCCATCCATGGCACTCGTGAACTCGAGAACTTAACCTTCTCAATTTCTCCATGAATGCTACCAATACTGGATGGGGTGCATTATGGACCCTTAGGGGTATAGGTGCCTTGGCCTCACCATTATCCAGATGGTTAAAAAAGGCCTCTAACATTTCCCTGGAAGGACCTTGTCAAATCTACCACGTCCCACACAACAATATTCTCATGCCCAAAAAATTGTTCTTCTACTTGGGGGTTAGACCCCTAGCGCACGGGGGCTTATGGAGGCATTGCACCTCCTCCCCTAGCACCACATTGATATTTAGAGGGTATTTTTTGTGTACCACTTGCACTTGTCACATGTGAAAGATGCACAGGGTTGTTGGTTTGTGAACATGTTCTTCATCCAATTTCCACCATATCATGAAGCTCCTGCTTTGTACCTTGTGCTGACTGATGAGAGATGCCTTAATTATCTCCTTTCAGCAGGTCTCCTTCCATTGAATTCAACCCATTTATTTTGGAAATGGGACCTAGAGTCTTATGAGTACCTTGAGGCTTGCAGTCATCAGTTGCAGGTTCTCTCACCATCAACATTTGGGAATACATCAATGTCTCTTGATCGATGGATTCTTCAGGTGTTCAGCACCAGCTCCTTTATTCACACTTGTAAGAATGTACTCGGTGCCTTGATACCTACTTTCATTATCGGTAGGTTGTCTCACATTTCTTAATGGTATACATCAATGATTGATAATCAAACGATGTATCATTGTGTTCGACTTCAACTTCTTTATTCACATGATGTAGACTTGCACCCTTGGCGGATTGTGTAGAAGAATTGAATACATCACTATGTGGCCGCAGTTTTCCTGAGCTGTTGCCTTTTTTTCATTGGACCAGTACCTGTGTGACTTCAGTGATCATGAGATATTAGATTGTACTCCATGGTATTCAAATATCTTCAGATTAGTTTTGAGACTGGTTCTACTAGGCCTTATTCGTTATTATGACAGCTATTGGCCACATTTGTATTTTCCTATTCATGGCCACAGACACTTGTTTGGTATATTTTCACATGGATCTATAGTGTAATTTTATTGGCAGCCATGTATGCAAAGTCAGTGCAGAATGTAATGAGCAACTAGTTCTTCTAGTTGGTTCCCCATCACTCCACTTCTAGGTTGTTTATAATGTATTTAGGCCATCACAAATACTCCTCTGACCTCACACATTATGGGGCATATGTTATATAAATATTTTCCTCACCCTATGAAATCTTGCCCAGAAGGCCTTTTTCCATTTCCCCATGCAGACATGTCTTCCCTGTTTATAAAATCCAAAGTCAAAATATATATTTTTCTACATGTACACATATTTCCTACTATACAACATGTGTCTACATAGGTTGCTCCAATACAGCCCGTGTACATCGGGATTTGTGCTAGAAAATGAAAATTAATGTTAGTTTTCCATGTCACGACACGAGATCTATGATCCTTGACCTTCAATATACTGGAAACATTCTGACTAGGCCCTTCAGTTCCATTTTGAAGGCTATAAATGGTCAAATTCTGAGCTATGGAAAGAGGAGAAAGAATTAAAATTTGAGAGCAAAGTTACTCTGGAGAAATTATTTACTTCATATTGAGTCTACATCCCTTTGTCCTTTAAGTATGAACACAGTGTTCAGCCCCCAAGCTCTTCCCTTACTGATTAAAAACCTAATTGTTTCTCTCTTGTGAGCTTGCCTTTGGTGGAGGATTGAAGTGGTGGAGGCGCAGCTGGAAGGAACTTGGTTTCTCGGTTCCGAACCATGCTGACACAAAAGTCTATAACATTTTCACTTCTTCTGATCATATATTAATAGAAATACTCTTTTCCCCTCCAATTGATATCTTGCAAATATATTGAATTATTATTCCATGGGTGTATGTGTCATGTTTATTAATGGATTATGTTATTGAATGTGCTAACATTATATAATATCACCATATGTTTTCTTTGCTTGGTTTTTGAAGACTAGTTGCAGGCATATTTCTTTGGGTCAAGTGCTCAACGGTGGACTTCATCGAATTTCTAGACGAGGCAAGCCTTTTATCTTGTCTCTCTAGCATATTTTTTTTCATAGCATACTGTGAAGAGAGTTGGTTTTTGCAGTCATTTCTATCTGTTGTGGTTTACCCTAGCCATAGAGAGATTTTCCTCGTAACATGGTTGCAGTTTTTTCCCTTTTTGAACTATCATATCCTGTAACAACAAATAGCCAAATATAATGTCCTTGTGCTTGTAAAACTACTTTCGTCCTTCTTCTCCACATCTCATACTTAAAGCCATTCTGACCATTAAACATTGGTACTCCATTCTCAAAATAATCCATGATCTCCTTCGAGTGGTTAAATTGTTTCCTAAAGGAACCGACTCTGATACCAATTGTTGGATTATTGAGAGGGGGGGGGG
>JZKD02S2248359.1:669590-690178 GCA_000966675.3 Picea glauca
TCATAGGATTGGGAGAAGAAATCGAAGAATCTGTAATTGTTCAAAAGGTACTAAGATCTCTTCCTATGAGATTCAACCCTAAGATATCAACACTAGAAGAAATATCAGATCTGAACTCAATAAGAATGGACGATCTGCATGGAATCTTCATAGCATATGAAATGAGAACTGAACAGGAAAATCCAGATGTAAAAGAAGCAACCTTCAAAGCATCCAAAAGATCAAATCAAAAGAAAAAGGAACAAGAAGGATATAGCAGCTGCAACAACGTCTCGGAAGATGATAAAGAAGTGGCCAACTTCATCAAAATACTGAACAAGGGAACCAATGGTAGGTATAGAGGTAAGCTTCCTTTAATTTGTTTCAATTGTGATGGTATTGGTCATTTTTCTAACAAATGTCCTCATAAGAAAAAGAGAAATGATGAAGGTTACTCAAAAGGAAAACACACATATAAAGGCAAAAGAACTACAAATAAAGATTTCAAGAAAAGCGTATGCATCAAAGAAGACATATCATCATCAAATGAAGTTGAAATCAATGACAGTGAGACAGGAAGAGTTCTATTCATGGAAGTAAAAGATTTTGACAAAGAAGACTCCGAAGAAGAATATGAAGAATCTGAAGAAGGATATGAATAAGTCGAAGACAAAATTGAAGAGGTAGAAGTTGACTATCGATAAGAATTAATGTGTGCCATAGAATTTATCAAAAGAGAAAAGAAGAAAAACAAGAATCTACAAGTAGAACTAGACAAGAAAAAGGACACTTGAGAACTAAAACAAATGATTACAAGATTGAAGGTTCAAATAGAAGAAGATAAAAGAATTGAAGAAGAACTCAAAGAACAACTAGAAGAAAATGGCAATATCATTGGAAACTTGGAAGCAGATATTGTCACACTAAGAAAGGATATTCAAAAGAAAAATATGCAGAATAGCTCAAACATTCTGGATGACATTATCAGCAGTCAAAAATCTCGTTTTGACAAGTCTGGACTTGGATACAATCAAACAGAAAAGGGATCAAGCTCCAAAACAACAGAGCAAGAAACAAATCCAAAAAGCTATGCAGAAACAATCAAAGGGGATATGAAGATATACAAGGAATATTACAGGGACACTCCTCCAACGAGAAGATTCAGATTTCAAAATCAACAATAGACAGATAGGCCTCAAGAAGAAGAAGAAGGATTCATAAGAGCACCTTCTTTCAAAAGATATTCAACTCCCAGGTATCAAACTATATTTTTTGGTTTATGTTATTCATGTAATAATTTTGGACATAAAGTTGTAAATTGCAAAGCTAACAACAGGAACAATAACAACTTTGAGAGTCATACACAAAGGGGTTACTCAAGAAGATCTAGTGAAACACAAAGAAGAAGTTACAACAGGTTTGAATCTTTGAGCACTGAAGTGGAATGTTACAAATGTAAAAATTTTGGACACATGGCCAAAAATTGCAGAATGACAGTCCCTCCTAAAGAACCTCAACATAATAACAATAGTCATAGACAAGAACCTCAGAAAACAACATGGATAAGAAAAAAAGATCCATATAGAAATGAATAATGCACAGTCGCTCTACAAGCTAAGCAGAAAAAACACGGTTGGTATGTTGATAGTGGGTGTTCAAAACACATGACAAGTGATAGAGACAAATTTCTTACATTGTGAATGGAAATAAATGGATCAGTCTCCTTCGGAAATGATAATTCAGCCAAAATCATTGGAGAAGGTACAGTCCGAATTGGGAACAAGAATAAAAAGGCACAAAATGTTCTACTGGTAGAAGATATGAAACATAATATTCTAAGTGTGAGTCAAATGTGTGACCAAGGTCATAAAGTTACTTTTGATTCACAAAAGTGTGAGATAAGAAGAGAAGGTTTAGGGAAATTGGTCAGTACAGCTACAAGAACTTCAAACAACATATATGTGTTAAGTGAAATTGGAAATGAAAAGTGTTGTCTAGGAAAGGAAGATGAAAGTTGGCTATGGCACAGAAGAATGGTTCACATGCATTTTGATAACATTGTCAAAGTCATCAAAAGAGAAGTAGTCAGAGAAATGCCCCAGATCACGAAACCAACCAACACTTTATGCAAGCACTGTCAACAAGGAAAGAAAACAAAGACCAGGTTCAAATCAAAAGAATATTCAACAACAAGACCACTGAAAATTGTGCATACTGATCTAGTTGGACCAACTACAACAAAGGGCTTAAAAGGTGATAGATACTTTATGTTATTAGTTTATGATTATACAAGAATGACTGCGGTTTTCTTTCTCAAGAACAAGTCAGAAGATTTTGAAAACTTCAAGATCTACAAGGAAATGGTTGAAAATAAGATGGATTCAAGAATCAAATTCTTGAGATCTGATAATGGAGGAGAGTTCAGTTCAAAGAAATTTATGGAATACTGTAGTAGTCATGGAATAAAAAGGTAATTCTCCATTGCTAGGACACCTCTACAGAATGGAGTTGTTGAAAGAAAGAATATGGCAATACAAGAAATGGCTCAAACAATGCTAATGGATTCCAAATTGACAGATATATTTTGGACACAGACAGTGCATATAGTATTTCACATTCAAAATAGATTAATTCTCAGAAACAACATTGATAAAACTCCCTACGAGCTATGGAAAGGAAGACCAGCAAATGTGAAGCACTTTAGAGTTTTTGGAAGAAAATGCTATATCAAAAGAGAAGATGGAAGAATGGGAAATTTTGACTCTTGTGTGGACAAAGGAGTACTTGTTGGTTACTCAAGTACAAGGAAATAATACAAGTATTACAATATAATATTGAACAAAGTTGTGGAAAGAATCAACGTAACAATTGATGAAACATGCAGACCAGAATCAAAGGAAGAAGAAAACAAATCAATGGAACAACTTTTCGAAGAAGAAGAAGCAGAAGAGGAAGTAGAAGAGGAAGATGAAGAGAATCCACAGAAAAAAGAAGAGCAAGTTCAGCAAGTATCTCCAAAGACACCTAGCAAACATGTACAGAAGAATCATCCTTCAGATCAAATTATTGGAAACAAAGATGCAGGAGTTGAGACTAGAAGAAAAATCCGTTCACCAGAACAAACACACCTAGCACTCTTATCTACAACTGAACCAAACTATTTTGAAGAAGACAACAAGGATGAATTTTGGAATAAGGCCATGAATGAAGAATTGGATCAAATAGAGAAAAATGACACTTGGGAACTGGTTCCAAGACCAAAGAATAAGAATGTGATCAGCACAAAATGGGTTTTCAGGAATAAATTAAATGAAGATGGACAAGTTACAAGGAACAAAGATAGATTGGTATGTAAAGGATATGCACATATTGAAGGAATCGACTTTGAAAAGACATTTGCCCCAGTTGCCAGAATGAAAGCAACCTAGTTTCTTTTAGCCTATGCATGCTCCAAAAATGTTAAAGTATATCAGATGGATGTAAAATTAGTTTTTATGAATGGGGAACTTGAAGAAGAAGTCTACATTGAACAACCAGAAGGATTTCAGTTGTCAGAGAATGTAGATTATGTGTGTAAATTAAAGAAGGCCTTGTATGGTCTAAAACAGACTCCTAGAGCATGGTACTCTAGACTGGATAAGTATCTGCAGCAGGAAGGGTTCAGAAAAAGAAGTGCAGACAACAACCTCTACATCAAGGTAAGTGAAGGTAATATTTTGTTAATTGAAGTTTATGTTGATGATATTATTTTTGGTAGTGATGATGACAGGCTAAGCTAGAAATTTGCAAAAGATATGCAGAATGAATTTGAAATGTCGTTACTTGGAGAACTATCCTTCTTTTTGGGACTTCAGATATGTCAAAGAAACCAAGGAATATTTATTTCTCAAACCAATTATATCAGAGAAATGCTAAAGAGGTTCGGAATGGAAGATTTCAAACCAGTTATCACTCCCATGCAAACTAGTTGCGAGTTGTAAAAAGATGATGATTCGAAGTCTACAAATCAAAGGAAATACAGGTCAATGATTGACAACCTACTATATGTGACAACATCTAGACCAGATGTAATGCAGGCAGTTGGATAGGTGGCACAATTTCAAGCAGCACCAAAGGAGTCACATGTGTTAGCAGTGAAGAGGATTTTCAGATAATACTATTCTATATGGATAGTACATCTCATTATGTTTCTGGTGGTATGTGGAACTTCATATAACTCCTCACAGTTTGAGACTTATGGCCTTACGAAGTTGGAGGACCCCAATATGTCATCTAGAAGCCCCAAAAGGTCAAAGTAGTCAAAGTGGTTTAAGAGTTTTTAAAGGTAAATAATAAAGTGAAGTAATGAGTGCATTATAATTCAAAGTGAATAAAAAATCAATTATTTAAATAATAAATTTAATGGAGAAATTAGAAGTGGGTTAACCCTAAAATAAGGAAAGTGGGCAAAGTGACCTAGAAGATGTTTTTAAGGAAGCTACTTAAAGAGTATAAATAAGAGGAAAGGCTCTCTCATTTAAATAAAACTTGATCATATTGAACACCCATAGGTTTCTGAGGTAACCAAAGGATATCTAAGATGAATTTTTGAGGGAAGGTGAAGAAAAGAAGGTCGGAATTCAAGGAAGGATAAATTCTTTTGATGATGCTTTCTAAGGTATGTTATTTACAGGTCATCTCACCATTTTCTCAATAACTTTTTTTCTAGAATGATTCAGAATGTGAAATTGCTATTACATTGAGGCGACATATCCAAGTATAAGTGGTAAGAAATTCATCTTGTGGGTCGTTGTATTTTTGGAGTTACACTCTGTGGAAAATAGAGTTTGTGGCTAGTCCTGAAACTAGTCAAAAACAGGTGTTTCGGGTAAAAACATTGTAACTTATTCATAACAGATCCAAATTTAGTAAGACCAAATGTGTTGGTTATAGTACAATATTTATTATTCTTTGTAACATTTTCAGATAGATTCAACAAATATTCCGTGCGGGGCACGCTCTACAAGGTCTCTCTCTAGAATAAGCCAGAATTCAACAAGGTGTGCCATTTTTTATATAACTAATTTTATGAGAGGTTCCAAGTAGTGACACCTGGAGAAATTTCATAAAACACACTGAATAACATTGTGTATCAGTTTCAGATATTTATTCATTACAAGTACAAATTTATGATTATTTCAAGTCAGGGTTGTTGGCTAATCCAAAACTAGTCATGTGAGACTAAAGAAAAGTTTGATGTAAATGCTAGTCTCTTGTTGTTTAAAGTTAAGGAAGGTTTTCAAATATGTGATCATATACACTTGGTCTATTACAGAGTTATAAATCATATTTTTATGATGAAATTGATGAGGGCTTTTGGTTGAGGTACAAGTTGGGTACATGGTTGAGACAACTAGTTGATGAGTTGGCACATACATGAGGTGTACAGTTGATGATGTTGGTACATATTTATGAGTCATAGTTGATGAGTAGTTGACACATGGTTGGTACATACTTGAAACATGGTTGGTTTCACTTGTTTATGGTACAGGTTGATTACAGATTGTTTGGTACAGGTTGGTGCATGGTTGATGCACTTGTTTATGGTACAGTTTGGTGCATGGTTGATGCACTTGCTTATGGTATAGGTTGATTACAGGTTGAGGTACAGGTTGATGCATGGTTGATGCATGGTTCAAGTTTATTGGTACAGGCTTACAATGGTATATCTAACAATGATATTGTGACAGTGGTTCCATCATTCGACTTCTACTTTAGGGCGGTTGCATGGAGCAAGGATAGGTGGTTGTAGCCACCTTCCAGTTGTAGCTAGAGAACTTAGGGGGTTGTAGCCTCCTAGTTGTAGCCATAGAATTAAGGATTTGGAGCTTCCCTCAGGTTGTATCCTGAGAAACTAGGGGGTTGGAACCTCCTTCTAGTTGCAGTTGGAAAACAAAGGAAGTTGGTGCTTCCAATGAATGTAATTCTTCAAGACATATAAGAAAAATCATTTTGTGTTTTTCTCTCGATTTGGGTTTCCACGTAAAACACTGGTGTACTGTGTATGTGTGTGATTTTTCATTTCTTATTGCTTATTATTGGATAATAATTCTACATTGATATAACACTTGGATTATTTGGAGAAAAAAGGATTATAATTACTCTATTACTGATTCACCCCTCCTCTCAGTAATCCAACAATTAAAACGATAAAATATTTGACAAATACATCACATGATCACTATTGTAAATAATACGTTATATATTTAATGATGTCTTACCAAGGGATGATATTCATAACCCCCTTCAACGTGCCCCTTCTTCCTACAATGTTTTTCAGCTGATGTTATTAAAATTCTTCTTATTTTCAAGCCCCTGCAATCATTGCAAGGGCAATAACATTTTCCACCGCCCTTTGCCTCCAATGCCACTATAAAATGAACAAGCCTCCTTGCATTTTCATTCATAGTATATTTATTTTACACGGTAATTTCCTATAAGAAACAATTAAATATTTATAAAGTTAAATTTTGTTAAAACATTGAAAAAAATTAAAATTAAAATTTCATATACTTTGAGGTCCAATCATACGAAATAGATGTTGCAATGCTAAATTTTGAAAAAATTATTAAAAAAAATAATAATTTTGTTCAAACATTGAAAAAAAATCAATTTAAAAATTCATATACTTCAACATTCAATCACATGAAATATATGTAGTAGTGCTAAATTTCGAAAAAGAATATTAAAAAAATTAAATTCGGTTAAAACATTCATATTAAAAAAATTTGAAATTAAAATTTCTTAACATATCTTTATATTAAAAGAGATAGAAAAATAAAAAATACTAACCTTGCAAGTCTAAAATTTGAGCTATGTAGATAGAGAATTGGATGTGTTAAACCAATACGTGACAGAAAAAACACAGCTCAAACAATCACAAGAAAAATTGTTGCAACTATAGAAAATTTGTCGAAAGTTGTCTTAAAGAATTGTATTTACAGATCGATGCTCATCGATATAGTGACAAAAATAAATGAGTTGACCCCCCAAAAAGTCAATACTCGTTGCATTGCATGTGTTGTTCACACGTGTGGCACAAGTATTGCTATAGCGACAAATATTCGTGGATATAGAGACGATTTTCTGAATTCGTTGCTATATCGATGAACGTTGAGGCCAAACAAATTTTTTTTTTTTAAAGAAAGAGAAATTTTTAATGCCCCCAAAATAATTGATTAAGACAAATTAGTTAAAAGGATCAAGTCAAGATGTTACCCATGATTTTGTTCGTCATGATGATGTATTGATGATGGTGTACTCAAGCTCTTCATAAGAACTTTTACCCGAGAAAAGTTACTTTCATCTCTTCCAAGAAAACTCATTTTTGAAGCAAGTTCACAGGATGCTAGTATATTTAACTGCGAGAATGACCTATTCTTGCAGGCTGCCTTAAGACAGGGTGCGAACACCTCGCACTATATTGAACTTCTAGGGTGCGAACTCTTCCTAAAACAAGGAAAAAGATGAATTCTTGAAGCTTCTAGAAGGGAATCTTCTAGAAGAATGGGTTGGCATTCGAATGGTTATCCTAGTACTGGATTCCCTGATATTTTGGGATCATTCCTATCCAAGTAACTAATTCATTCTCTCCTATATATTGAGGGAATTCTCATGGAAAAAGTTAGAAGCAAGATTCTTTGGAGAATTGGTGAAAGAATTGTGTGAAGGATTGAGCTTGAACAACAGCTTGGAGACTTCAGCAAGTTTATCCAAAAGAGTTGATCTTCTTCATGCAAGTGAGCAAGTGTGTGTGTCAGAGCCAAGGGCCATCGAAAGGAAGTTTGCGACATCAAGGCTCAGGTTGTAATCTTTACTTTCCATTAATATGATACAGTAATATGTCCCTTTCCCATAAAGCTAGTTCCACTTTATTGTATAATTCCTTGATCATATACATAGATTGACTGTTGAATAGATTGTGATTTCTTCACTTTGGTTGGTTTGTATTGTCTTGGTCTTGGTTACACGAGAGCACTAGAGTGAAGCGGGAGCAACAAAGACCATAGGAAGAGATAATAAGGTATGTTCTTTGTTCTTGCCTCCTATTTAATTCAATAGTTAGAATCTAGGGAAAGAGTCATGTTCTGTTGTGCTTTGTTCTAGATCCAGGTGGATCTAGGGAGATCGGTTTGTGTCCACACTCATAGATTTATTCAATAACAAAATTGGCGACTCCGCTGGGGAATGAAATCCATTTTCTTTGTGGCTTTTGGTATTTTTCTGTAGCCATTTGCTCTTGTTTCACTTTTCTCTTGTCCTATCAATCTTTGAGTCTTCAGGATATCCTGATAGACCCTCTAAGTCCAAAGGCCTTTTTCAATTTTGCTTCATTTTCCAAAATTTTGATTATGTTCAGACATTCTCGCACTATACTTCATTGCAGCCTGCGAGAATAGGTAGAGTTCACACCCTGCCTTAGGTTTCAGTGCGAGGTTCTCGCACCCTGCTCATGGGTCACCTGCGAGAATCAGTGATTCTCGCACTGTGTAATATTGCCTACCTGCGAACTCAATTTTTCAAATTTTTGGATTTGAGTTTTGGCATATTCAACTACCCAGATCAGTTTAGTTGCCTCATAAGAGTTTCTTGGACCTTTGATTGGTGTTCTTTTGGTCTTCGTTTGTGTGCATGAACCATCTTATGTTTTCAAGGCTTTTCTTTTCCTTTGTGTCTTGACTTTCGTTTCTTGACTTCTCTTGGCAAAACCATTCTCTCTGACTTTAGAACTTGAGTGTGTTTGATTAGTTAAGAGCCAGTGATTGGTTGAAAGTTGAGTTTCCTTGGTCTTTTCTCATTTTCTTATTGTTTGAGAGATCATTTTCTTATGCATTTGAAAAAAAAATTGGTTGAGTTGATTGATTTGATCTTTATTTTTGCTTTCATTGAAAGAGTGGATTGGGTTATTATCATTGCTTGTTCATTGGTTTTCTGATTTTCTGTACTCTCATTGGCATAGTGAGGGTCCTTTTTGAAAAGTGAACAAATTTTTTTCTATCAAAAAATCGTTTTTGTCTTCGAAAACATTGAAAATCAAATTGTTGAAGTTGTTGAAAAAGAAGCAACAGAGTATTGTTCTTTGATGCGTGATTTGTTGTTTTTACATTTTAAAGGAAATTTTTGCATTGTAGTACAAGGTTGATCTGGAAAATTTTCTCTTTCCCTCCCATATATAGGATTCATTGAATGAAAAAGTGATATATTTCATTCTCATCCTGCATTGTTGGGTCAGAGTCATACAACATAAGTTTCATATATGTTTCCTTTGAGTAAATGACAGCTCTTAATAACACTGCGTAATCATAAAATTTATCTAGTAACTCTTTTCTAGGGCTCTTTTACACCAACATTTAGCTAGGCTAGCGCTTTGGAGTAGGAAGAGAGATACACTCTCCAAAATCTCAAAACACACAATAGCATCTTGTGTTAGGGAGTG
Organism: Picea glauca; assembly: GCA_000966675.3. Lineage (NCBI taxonomy): Eukaryota > Viridiplantae > Streptophyta > Pinopsida > Pinales > Pinaceae > Picea > Picea glauca. The sequence goes on from JZKD02S2248359.1 coordinate 679,045, forward strand.
TTAAATTCCATTTGCAACATCCTATCCTGGGAAGCCCTTCTCACACAAGGGTCAAGCACGAGGTCGCATTGGTATTGGCAAAGTTACTCACCCTGCTTTGTTGGTATCAGTGTAGAGATTGCACGTATTATGGGGATCACTCGAAGGTATACCCACAATGATGAGTGGAAGCCTTTTGAGTTAATTTCGGGCTAGATATCCTGCCCTTGCATGTGGATCGGACTGTTGACTATTACCCCAGGCTTTATTGTTGTTGGTGGTGACCTTAGTGGCCTATCTCTCTAGGTTCTTACCCGAGGTGACTGTGGAGGGGAAAGTCTTCATGGTACCTAGAATTGACGTTGACCAAACTCACTCGGGCTCCTTGGAGGGTATACCCACGATTATGTGTGGGAGCTTGCACCAGGGTGTAAGTTTGTTAAGCAGGTCGTCAGCGTAACTTTTCCATCCTAGCCTCGCCCCTTCTCGTCTCGTTGTTGCGACGTTGGATTTCATCACCAACTAGTGGCTTCGAAATTAGAAGGTCTTGTTTTCTTGGTGATTGCTTTCTAGATTTTGTTTACTAGCGCGTGTTGTTTGTTTCTCAAAGTTGACGATAGGATTTTCTTCGTGAAGATTGTCACTCGTTTACAATAGCTCCTCCATGTTATTCACGCAGAATGCATGGTTTATCTCCAGAGCATCTGGAAGATACTCAACCCTTGCCTACAAATACACCTGAGGGCTCTCCTCAGGAGAGTGAAGCCACAGTCGTTACCGCACCACAAGTGGAATGAATTGAATCTCTAGAACGTTTTCAAATTACTAATACTCAAGAGGAATTTCGACTTCACCCCGATTCTGAGAGACATTTGATGCGAGCAAACTCTTCCGGAGACTTAATTGTTGTGTATTATGGATCTTCGTTTGGACCTGGGGAACAAGATCCTCTTTGGTCTGCAGGTGTTTTTCGATGGGACCTGTTTGGTTCAGGTTCACCTGTGGTCTCCGAAATCAACCCCCCTGTAATTGCTGATACAGAGACAGTATCGGTGACTACCACTTATCAATTTACCATCCCTGTCGAAATGGCCCATCTTGCAGCTACTATGAGTGTTCCAAATGGGTTTACTAAGGCTAGTCTTGCTTCCATTAACACATAGCGAACACCCAACGTTACTCCGACATTGCCTCCCGGATACCATGCGTTGAATTCTTCCATTCTAACTCCTCCGCAAACCCTGTTCGGTTCTCCTGGTGGTCCTTTTTCTTCTGGACACCCTATTCCCGGTTTTATTCTGACACTCCCTCAATTTCCTTCTGGAAGACCATTCTTGTCTTCCACTAACAATCCTAATCCTAGTGGCACTATCCCGTCCATTACACCAAACTTTCAAATTCCCATTGGTGGAAAAGGTGGTATGATTCAACCTCCTCTTACCGGACACGTTCCAATCACCACACAACCTTCGATTGGAACGCAAATCCCTGTTGGAACACCACCTACGATAGGGGGACCAACCCCACCTTTTGGACAAAATATACCTCCCTCTTTGGCCCAGTATTGGAATCAGATGATACAATATCCTCCTCAAACGACTGGGGTATAGTTGTTGCCTGTCCCTACTATAAGCCAACCATATCCAGGTGTACCCAATCCTATTTGGGGTTTGAATGCTCAAACTCATGTCCCCGCTCAAGGTTACAATCCCTCAAGCTACTATCCTCTCCAACCACCACCGAATCTTCCTAGGTCTTCCCATTATGCACAGACCGCTTATGGCCCTACTGGTTTTCCGACAGGGCTTCCTCCCCAAAGCCATCAGTAACCGCAGGTGAATTGACAACTACCCTTCTTGGCCACTTTGGATCTTTTGGATTTGTCCAGGATCCTAAATGATCCTATTCATCACTCTCCCCAATGGCCTGTTATTCCAGCCAAGCTTCCATCGAACATTCTTAAATTCGATGGCAAAGTGGGAGAGGACCCAAATAATCACGTTATGACTTTTCACCTATGGTGTTCATCCAACTCGTTGATGGATGACTCTATTCATTTACGTCTTTTTCAATGAACCCTTACCGGTTTTGCTGTGAAGTGGTATATTGAATTGCCATGAGGTTTCTTCTCTGATTTCAACACCCTAACTATGGATTTCCTTACGCATTACTAGTTATCGATCCATTATGATACGAGAACCGAGATTTTGACTTCTTTCAAAAAAAGCAAAGGCACTCATATATCTGATCACATTCATGAGTGGAAAAGGATACGTCGTCTCATTAAACTTGAGCTCCCCGATCAGTTGTTGGGTGAATGGTTTACAAAATCATTTGTGAACAAAATCGGTAAGGAGATTTCCATGGGTGGCATAGTCACGGAAGAGCAGGATATAAGTCGTGCTCAATATCTTGACCTTGTTTATTCCTAAACATGAACCCTTTACGATTTACTACCTGATTTACCTCGTCCTAATACTTCCAGCACTTCAAATACTCTAGCTGCCTCGCATGCAGCTGATGGTGTGATTAGTACTACACAAGCCCAATCACATTTTGCTTCAAGCACCACACCCAAATCTGCTTCTTCTAATGTTCAAAATGATCCATCTCCTGCCACTCCCACCGGCAAGACTTCTGAGGTAAATGCAATCCAATCTACCCCAACCGGTAAAAACAAATCTAAAAAGGGGAGAGGCAAGAATAAGGAGGGAAAAAATAATTCTCAAGGAGAGAAAACCAAAAATACCCCTGTTGACGATCGGGATAAGCACAAACCACGATATCCTTGCCTTATCTTTGGTGATGATCACTACATGAAGGATTGTCCACGACATGTTGAGGTCACTAAGTCCCTTCAAGGAGCTCCAAAACCACTTGCACAGGCCGTTTTGTCCCAACCCTTCCCATCTCAACAATGGGCTCAGTTGGTCATCCATGACCAACCTTCATCTTCTACAACATCTTATGTTTTGATGTGTACTTGCGATTCTAAGCAGAGTAATGTTGCACTCACTACTTGGGCCAAATATTATTCTCCCTCTAAGGAGAAGGTTGATGATCTACTGCCTTCTTCGGCACAACCCTCTCCCGTGACTCCACCTACCAATGGTTCTCTTCATCTTGAACGACCGAGTGTCGACACAGTTCTGCGACCCCCCCCCTGAAGGGTGTCGTTCGGAAATCGGATTTCAATCCTCACGCTTGTGCTTCCCAGAATTATAGCATTGTTGAAGATCTGTCTCAGGAACCTTCTGCGATGTCAGCCCTCGAAGTCCTTCAGACTTGTCCCGCACAATGGAAGGCACTGTTGAAATGTATCGGTGGAATCGTTCCAACAGATATGAATTTGATTTTCTTTAATTTGGACGATCAAGTTCCAAGGTTACCCCCTCAACTTGCATTCCAGATTCAAGTAGTTGTTTTTGACAAAAACATTTGCCGAACCATTATCGATGAGGGTGCCTCTACTTGTGTTATGTCTCTTGCTTGTTAGAAAGCCATTGGCTCTCCTCCTTTGAATGAATCCCAAAACACTCTTAAAGCCTTCAACGGCTCCAGCTTTAAGCCCTATGGTGTTCTTCCTTTGTTGTCCATCATGTTAGAAGGTAAAATGGTCCAAGTCGAAGTGGAAGTCTTTGACGCTCCCCTCGATTATAATCTTCTGCTTGGCTGTAGCTGGATCGATTCCATGCATGTTGTTGTGTCGACACTTTTCCATGTAGTACGTTTCCCTCATCAAGGAAAGGTTGTTACTGTCGACCAACTTGCCTTCTTCAATTCTGATACCCATACCGGCAATGTCTCACTTATCACTAAAACCCCACCGGGTTATGAGAACGTCAGTGTAGGTCTTTTAAAGGACTCCTCGTTAATGGGTACTTTTCCCATTCCACCACCCGATGTCCCACGCCCGTCAGTTGCTTCTATCAACATGATCTCCACCATGCCTCATGAACTTCCTATGTCTCACGACCCTTGGATTGTCCCTGACCCTGGAGATCATCTTCATTTCGACAATGCAATGTCGTTAAGTCTTGTCGAATCTGCCTACCAGGCTATTCAGTCGGCAACACCTTCTACTCCTTCTCTTGCTGAGTTGTCTCCTGATACTTTTCGTGTTATTTTTCCCACTGATGAGATGATCATGTCTGTCATGGAGGACACCCCTTGGGATGATGGGCATCATCGTTCTATCCTCTTTTTGGAGCAACACACTCTTGAGAACTACCAACATATTTCGACTCCATCGATTGTTGTTGTCATCGCGACGGTTCCCGAGACTACACATGATGTGTTTGTTGAAGGGAACTTAAGCAATATCTCACCCATGATTCCCATTGACATATCTATTAAACCTGGGATTGTTGAAAATGTCCATATTGGAGCTTCGTGTTCCCCTGACGAAATAGTCACCTATACGTCTCTATTCAAAAAAAATTGTGACATCTTTGCCTAGAGCTACGAAGAGATGCCAGGTATCGACCCTGCAATTGTTGTACATGAGATAAAGACATACCCCGGAGCTAAACCTGTCCGACAACACCTTCGTCCAGTTCACCCACGTAAAGCGGCTGCTATAAAGCTCGAAGTCGAGAAACTTCTGAAAGCTAGCTTCATTTATCCGGTGGCTCTTACAGACTGGGTTCCAATCCTGTCCCGATTGACAAAAAAGGAGGCACCATTCGTGTATGCGTTGATTATAGGGATATCAACAAAGCTTGTCCCAAAGATAACTTTCCTACCCCTTTCATCAATCAGATTGTCGATGACTGTGCCAGAAGTGAAATCTTCTCTCTCATGGATGGTTTCTCCAGCTATAATCAAATTAACATTGCTCCCGAGGATCAACATAAGACTGCTTTTATTTGTCCTTGGGGTACTTTTGCCTATCAGAAACTTCCTTTCGGTCTCAAGAACGCTGGCGCCACGTTTCAATGTGTTATGTCTTATGCTTTTCATGATATCAAGCACATCGTTCAATCCTATTTGAACGATTTACCCACTCATTCTATGCACAGAGTCGATCACCCTACCCACCTCCGATCCATTTTCATTCGTTGTCGGTTCTATCGTATACGTTTAAATCCTCATAAATGCATTTTTTGCGTAGAATTTGACCGTCTTCTAGGTTTTATCATTTCGCGTCAAGGGATCTGGGTGGATCCTATTAAGGTTGAGGCAATCCTTAATCTCCCTCCTCCTTCTACACTTCACCAGTTGCAAAGTTTGTAGGGGAAAGAAAACTTTCTTCGTCGTTTTATCCCAAATTATGTTGAGATAACTCGTGGATTTACACGGCTACTAAAGAAGGATTATGAGTTCGTCTAGGATACCATTGCCAATAATTCTTTTGAAGCTTTGAAGTTGTTCCTAACATGAGCTCTACTTATCTTTCCCCCAGATTACAGTCGTGATTATTTCCTTTACCTTGTTGCCTCAGATTACACCATTGGCATGGTTCTTATCTAAGAAGATGATGCTCACGACGAACATGTTATTTACTACTTGAGTCGAACTCTCACGCCAATTGAAATCAAGTATCAACATGTCGAGAAATTGGCCTTGGCTGCCATTCAAGCCATCCAACTCTTCCGGCACTATATCCTCTCACGTAAGACTAAAGCGATTTCACATTGCAACCCTATGAAACACATTCTGACACGTCAATTGCTCGAGGGAAAATACTCCAAATGGATTGTGATACTCCAGGAGTTTGACTTGGAATTTGAACGCACCAAGTCCAAGAAGTCCTTAGTTTTTGCTGAGTTGATATGCGACTTTCCCCATTCTGCAACGGAAAATGTAGCAGCTGATTCATTACCCAATGAGTTGCTTTTCCTTATTAGCACTGATGATCTTTGGTATGGGGATATCATTATATATCTCCAAACCCAGACTTTCCAGCCAACTTTATCCAGTACTGCACGACGTCGCATACGCTATCAAATTCGTCAATACATTATCCTCGGAGATACTCTTTATTGTCGGGGGATTGACTCTATTTTTCGACATTGTCTAACGTTCGATGAAGTCGAGAAAGATCTGAATGACTGCCATTCCAGAGCATGTGGTGTTCATATGTCTGGGTATTCTACTGCCCAGAAGATCTTATGAGCAGGGTATTTTTGGCCCTCTTTGTTTAATGACTGCATAACCGCTGTTCAGAAATGCCATGCCTGCTAGACCTATAATTAGAAAATCCGGTCACATCCTACTCCTCTTCACCCTGTGGTCTTATTTGGTCCTTTTGCGAAATGGGGCATCGATTTCATGACATGTCACCCTCACTCGTCCGGGGGGCATGGTTACATTATTGTAGTCATTGATTACTTTACGAAATGGGCTGAGGCGATGCTGACATTTGACAACACTAGAAAGACTGCAGCATTGTTTCTTTTTAATAATGTTATAGCTCGTTTTGGTGTTCCCCAAGCTATCGTAACTGATCACGGTAGCCATTTTAGGAATTTTATGATGTTTGAACTTACGGAAAAGTTGGGTCTTCATCATGATAACTCAACACCCTATTATCCACAAGCCAACGACTATGTCGAAGCAATCAACAAAGTTCTCATAACAATGCTCCACCCGATGATAGGAATTCATAAAACAAGTTGGCACACAATGTTGTTTTCGGCATTGTGGGCATACCAGACATCCATCGAGTTCGCTACTGGGTTTACACCTTTTCGGTTAGTCTATGGTGTGGAATCCATTCTCCCTATCGAATGCGAGATACCTTCTTTGAAACTAGTTGTTGAACTCCTACCCAACACTTCTGCTGAAGAAGAATGTCTACTGTATCTTATGCGATTAGACGAAACTCGACGTGATTCCACCCTAGTCATAGAACCTCAGAAAAAACATGTCAAGGAACAATACGACAAGCATGTCAAGCCTCCCATTTTTTCCGAAGGTGATCTTGTTCTTCTCTATGAACAAGATCAAGATATGTTAGGAGCTGGGAAATTCAAACCCATGTGGCGAGGTCCTTATATCGTTCGACGAGTTTTGTAAAAAGGAGCTTATGAGTTGATAGATTACGATGGTATCCCTTTAAGTGAACCCATGAATGGGTTGTACTTGAATAAATACTATGCATAAATTCATCTGTGCACAAGTACTTGTATTTTTAATGTATCATACTTTTTGTGTGTTACTATAGTTTTCTTTTGTCGTTATCTGGTCTCTACCCTTATGTGACATTGTGTTTGATTTCCAGATGTTGGAGTCTTCGCTACTCTATATTGGCTTCGCTGATGGCACTAGCCATAGTACTCGGAACCTTGCTTCCCCTGCGTGGGCAATTTACGCCCCTACAAATGAACTTGTCTCTTTACGCGGTGTGTGTCTCGACCATGCGACCAACAAAATTGCAGAGTATAGCATCATCATTGAATTATTGGTTGATGCTATCTCACTTAGAATTCGTCATTTGGTTGTGCGTCTCGATTCGAAACTTATAGTACTATAGTTAAGTAATGTCTATACCATTCGAAGTCCTACTTTGTTACGGGTTTATTTGCGAATTCGCCTCTTGGAACGCTATTTTGATTACATTGAATATCAACATATTCCTATATGTCTAAATAAATTAACATATGCATTGGCTAATTATGTATTAGATAGACATTTGAATCATTTATAAATCAATCACATCAATGTTCACACAACACATGATAAACCAGTAGAAGCCGTTTGTATATATAACGATCAAAAGAGTTTTTTACAAAAAGTTCGTCTGAAGACCAAAATGTCAAAATTGAAGCTCATAGATTTTACAAAGTGACATCATGGATGACGTTCAAGGTAACACACGACTACCCTAGCAACCCTACGGAGAAATCGACTCATAGATACTGATACTCCTATAGTATGACGCTGGTCGCATCGTGGAACCTCTTCCAGAGGCATGTCTGGAATATCTGCGGTCAGACCCTCTAGATTTTGTTCCACCACCTGATAATCCTCGGCATACTATGGTGCTACTGCTACCTCTCCTTGTTGATGAATGGGAGAAGTGCCAGGAGGTTTGTAAGGTCCAACATCTGTGTTATCAACAAACGATTTTGTATTAGTCTTTGGATGAACATATAAAACAAAAAAATTTGAATATGATAAAAATTCACAAAACATTTAAAAAAGAAAAAAATGCGTGTACTTCTTACCAAGGTCACCCCAGTGAGTATCCTTTGGCAGTGCTAAGTCCGGATCTCCTCGAAAATCCAACCCGGCATAAGTGTAGTCATCAACCATCAACATTTGGGTTTGAAGCCAGTCAAAGAAAATATCATCATACTTGATGATCGGTCCTGCTACGTGCCGGGCCATGAGCTGACACCATCTCAGCATCTTTGGATCCCTAGAACCCGGTAAGTTCCACACAACCTGCAGTCTCAGTATGGGAACCCTCTCAAGGAAGAAGGACACCAACAACGATCCATACCCGAATTGCTTCAAGTCACCTCGTCTGCACTTGGTCAATTGCTTTTTGATACTACGAAGCACAACATCTGCCCAGTTGAACACCCGAGGTTCAGTACACTCGATAGAATATTGGAAGTAACTCTTGAATGCCATGTGAGGAGTAGAACTCCCAGCCATCTGAGCTATGGTGAATAGGATAGTCCAGGGGGTCAAATCTCGTTCCCCCCAAATAGCTACTTTTTTTTTCTTTCTCTCAGCCTCGGGAACGCAGTGTATACGGCAATACTCACTCATCTGTAGCCCACCACCTCTGCTACTAGTCAGGCTAACATAGTACCAACGTCGGGACAATCCAGTCAAAAAGTAAATGTCCTTAATGTCTAAGGACAGTGTGTGGGCCCCAACATGAAAAACCTGTTGATCAAGGTCCCACATATGCACCAGGTACTCTAACAACCTGACTTGGGCCCTCATGCCCAGGATATGAAAGTACTTCAAGAGCCCACAGTTTCTCAAAGAAGCTATAGTAGGAGGATGATTTTAGACCATTGCATTGTCTTCTTCATGTTCTCTTTCATGCCATTGAAGCACCATGTTGATGGCCAATTATCTGCATAAGAGACACAACAAGAAGATTAGCAAACCATTTTCATGAATCCATTCTTTTTCATTGACTAATTTTAAAAAAAAAAATTGAGCTTTGCGGTTCTCATAGGTGCCCTATGTGCACAGTGTGAGAACCTCACAGGTGGCCTTAGGCTCACCTACGAGAACGCCTCATTCTCGCAGGCCCTATATAGCCTGCCTGCGAGAATGATAGCATGCATGTAGGGCTTGGAAAATCAACTTAAAAATGCAAATTTAACCAATGAAATTACAAAATTAAACCATGAAAGTGTAAAGGATGAAGAGCTTACCTAACTGTCGCAGACGACTCGCTAAATGGTCTCTCGTAGCTCCTGCAATCTGACGCCGAACTTGGAGGGTAAAAGAGGGGTTTTTTGAGCTCAATAGTGGAAAGGTAAAAATGATGTGGTAAAAAGAGTATTTGCTCATTTTTATTTACTTTTACTATGTCATTTAATTTTTTATGATTATTTATCTATTAAACCCTAATCCCTAATGTCATGGTGAGTGTAATTTTTGCAGACATAGTTCTTTTGATGGTCAAATACAAGGATATGGACATGTTTTTCTTTTTCCATCGTGTGTTTTGATTGTTTTTTATGGTTTTTTATAAAACCTCGAGTGTCGTTTTTGTCCATTCTTGCACTCATGAATACATGAGAATGTGATTGAGCATCCTTTTATCGCTTTTTCAGGCTTGATAAGGTTATACGAAAAAGGAACCCCCCTGGAGTCCTCTTTAAGCTCTTTTCAGAGTCTCTAAACATGAAAAGATCGCCGAGTGACCTTGCTATTTTCACGCTCGATAAAGTATTTGAAATAAGCGTCTGGTGAGCGATAATTTATCTCTTTTTCGGTCTCATCCAGACTATTTTACGAAAAATGAACTGAGAGAGTTCTCTTTTAAGTGTTTTTCCAGATTCTATAATCATGAAAAACCTTCAATTTTTCTATCTCTGGACTCATTAAAAAAACATTGACAGACCCGTGATGGGACCGAACCACTCCTTCTTAGGGTTCATTAAACATACTCCTAGGGACTCGTCTGAAGGATGAGCTTACATCAACAAGCATATGTTATCCTCCTCAAGCTTGCGTAAAAATAAAGAGCTTCTCGCTAGAAATGGTGGGGGAAAATTTGGGAAGGGGATATGTTTTCATCTTCGTATTAATTGGCATTAAGTGTCGCTCTTGAACATGACACCCCCTATTCATCATTTGAAGCTAGTTTGGGAAATCCATTTGTCTCTCATTCGATTTTCTACAAGGTCATTCCCTCTGTCGTCTTTGAGTCAATGTTTCCAAATCATTGGTCATGTCGTTCATATGTTCAAGAGAAGTCCATCTGAAACCTATATTGAGTCTGCCATCTGTAGTTGTCCATTCTCTCCGTGTCGGCCTTCCCTATGTCCAGTTCAATTTTCATAATACTCTGTTTCACCTTCAAAATCTGTTACTCATTTCGTGTCATTGATGGGGGATACATCAAGGCCCTCCTGTGACAAGTTTTGTTCCGTCGACTTCAGCTCGTTATCTGGAATCAAGACTTAGAAATCATTTGGTACCTTGGAACTTGCATGCCTAAATGGTAGGTTTCCTCGCTTTTGACAGTGGTATTACATCATTGACCCCTAATCGAAAGATTCCATCGAATGTTCGACTTCAACTCATTCATTCACACTCGGTGGATTGTACTAGGGTACCTTGGGAGTCATTGACATCAATGGTAATTTCCCTCGCACTTGTTAACGGTTTCATCAATGACTGGCAATCAAGTGGTTTCTACCATGTTCAACTTCAACACATGTAATCACATGGTTAGATTCATACTTTGGGCGACGTAATTGAAGACCCTGGATATCATCTCTTTTGTCCAGGTTGCGATGGAGTATGTATAATCTGCAACACATAGATCCACTGTGTATGTCTCGTGGCTATGTCGTCTCAATTTGAATTTTTCACATAGATCCATAGTGTATTCCCGGTGGCTATGCTATATTTTGACGGCATGGATCCACAGTGTATGATTGGTGGCCATGACCCAGGTCTACAATTGTCATCAGTCTATGATCTGAGTATGGGAATGCCTACCTCAGAA
>JZKD02S2248359.1:690228-702865 GCA_000966675.3 Picea glauca
CGATTAGGTGTGCTCTTGGTTCCCGACACACACATGCAGCTTACAAAGTATTTCGGCTATCACCGGTTCTAACCTCATACTTTGGGGGGCATTTTGTTACCCATGATTTTTGTCATTGTGATGATGTATTGATGATGGTGTACTCAGGCTCTTCATAAGAACTTTTACTTGAGAAAAGTTACTTTCATCTCTTCCAAGAAAACTCATTTTTGAAGCAAGTTCGCAGGCTGCTAGTATATTTGGCTGCGAGAATAACCTATTCTCGCAAGATGCCTTAAGCTAGGGTGCGAACACATCACACTATGTTGAACTGCTAGGGTGCGAACTCTTCCTAAAACAAGGAAAAAGATGAATTCTCGAAGCTTCTAGAAGGGAATCTTCTAGAAGAATGGGTTGGCATTCGAATGGTTATCCTAGTACTGGATTCCCTGATATTTTGGGATCATTCCTATCCAAGTAACTAATTCATTCTCTCCTATATATTGATGGAATTATCATGAAAAAAGTTAGAAGCAAGATTCTTTGGAGAATTGGTGAAAGAATTGTGTGAAGCATTGAGCTTGAACAACAGCTTGGAGACTTCAGCAAGTTTATCCAAAAGAGTTGATCTTCTTCATGCAAGTGAGCAAGTGTGTATGTTAGAGCCAAGGGCCATCGAAAGGAAGTTTGCGACATCAAGTCTCAAGTTGTAATCTTTACTTTCCATTAATATGATACAGTAATATGTCCCTTTCCCATAAATCTAGTTCCACTTTATTGTATAATTTCTTGATCATATACATAGATTGACTGTTGAATAGATTGTGCTTTCTTCACTTTGGTTGGTTTGTGTTGTCTTGGTCTTGGCTGCACGAGAGCACCGGAGTGAAGCGGGAGCAACAATGACCATAGGAAGCGAGAATAAGGTATGTTCTTTTTTCTTGCCTCCTATTTAATTCAATAGTTAGAATCTAGGGAAAGAGTCATGTTCTGTCTTGCTTTGTTCTAGATCCAGGTGGATCTAGGGAGATCAGTTTGTGTCCGCACTCACGGATTTATCCAATAACACAAGAAAATTAAACAAATAAGGGTAAAATCAAATTCATGAAACATTAAAAATTATCATCAATGCATTATATCACCGTGAATATCTCAAGCCCCAATGGAGATTCACTGGAAGATGGAGCACTAGGTTCTAGAACCTGCTCCAAGACAACCTCTACTATGGCAGTCTCGGTCGATGGGGTGGATGGAAATGATGACGGTGGGAGAAGATGGACCCCCATAAGATGTACAAGTGAATGCAACTCCCTAGGCCTAGAGAAAGGTAACCTAGAAGAAACACATAGGTGCTTAGGGAGTGTAATAGTACTATAGCTATCAAATATCTCCACATCCTGCATACATATTAATAAAATTGAACTATTAGTACCAACTAGTAAAATTCAAAAACATAAACACAAACAATTTGAGAATTATATGATATTTAACTCTACACATTATACATGTGATGTAGGTGACTTGTCCATCCTAGATCGAAATTCCTCGACACCACCTAGTCCCAAATGTTGTAGAAAAACAATAAAATTAAAAATTTTAGGATGCCATAAAATAAAGAAATGACCATGGTGAATTTATCATATGTGACACATACCTGCGTATGGGGTTGCACCCAATGAACGAGCTTCCTCTACTTCCACATCACTGGTGGGTCTAGGAACTGATGCATCTATCGGAATATAGGGTCTATTGATAGTATGTAACAACTGCAAAACAACATAAATAAAATATCGATATAAATACACATAATACAAAATAAATATAGATACACATAACGATGAAGAACATAAAGAGTGTTACAATACTAACCTCCTCCATGAAACTATTTTGTACACTGGGATCTATAGGCCCATATAAGGATGATTTTAGAGGCTAAATTTCACTCAAGGGATAATTTTCCATGTTTTTTCCCAAAAAAAGATTCTCCATTCTAAAAATTATTTGCCCAAATTCTATAGGGTAAAATTATTTTACCCTAAAAATCGCCAAAATTTTATACAAGCTATATAAAATCCTTATAAATTTGAATATTTTTATAAAAATATCACCAAACATTTATAGTTGTCATATGAAGGATTAGTAATATTCGCCAAGGTTTCTACATTTTAAAATAAATTTCAATCCTTAAAATCATTCCCAAGCCCATATCATGTATGTCTGCAGCTTGAGCATCCATGAGGTTTACATGGATGGTTGTTATGTCAATGTTCTCTCTCCTCACTATAATATGTCATGCATATTGAACCTCCAACCCCTCTATCAATGTCACTGGCCGACACCTCCTGCCCAGATAGTGCAACAAATATATTGTGTTGCACTAGGCTACGAGTTGATGATGAAATGGCTAACTTTACCTGTTGCAATCTCTCTGCATTAGGAGGATGTTGGGTAGGGGGTTCAGGCCTTCACATAGGGGGATGAGGACCTAACATGAGGTCATGCCTGACATGATCTCAATCATGTGTGATACAGGGAAATCCCCCCTATATTGGGTCTAAGGTAAAGGCAGAGCGATAAATACCTTAAAAATTTGATCTACCATTAATCTACCCCAAAACCAACTAAACTAAGTGATGAGAGAGAAAGGAAAGAGAGTTAATGAGTGCACCTTTAGTCCTTATGGTTAGTGTTGACCTCTTTTTCTTGTTTTCTCCTCCTAGATCACAAGTCTCCTCCCAAAGATGACCTGCAAACAGTTAGGAATACAATGCAACAACATATGCAATCTCTTCTAATCACTTTAAAAGTTTAGGCATAGATATAAATGAAAAAAATAAAAAAATCATGTAAACATAGGGTTTTGGGACAATCATGAACTCTTTTATTCAATTTCAATAAAAAAAGGATTACAACCTTTGTTGGAAACCACTCCATGAACCAAGATCGGGCTTCTCTGTTGTGGCTCCAAGTGCATCAATCCCACATTAGCTTCTTGCAACCAACATATCACAAAGGGAAAGAGAAAGGGTTGCATAAGGAGAAAGGATGGAGGGGAAGTGTAATACCCCAAGGACGTGCCCCAATTTCATTATGAATTGTAATTATTTTGTATAGGCTGGTGAGCCAAGTTTATATAAGTTGGTGGGCTTATGTGTTTATTAGGACAGAGAGACTAAGTGTTGAAGGCCAAGAGCCTGATTTTTGTACATGTAATGATGCACATTATTAATATAAAAACATCTTTGTGTGTGGTCCAACCATGATGAATGAGTGATGGGGGACTAATATTCCACAAATTATGGGTAAGGGAGAGGGGGATGAAATGTTGGGAAGAGGGGCTAAGCTTAGGAGCTTAAGTCCTTGGGAATAATATTTCAATATTACTTCAAAGTTGTGTAAATGTTATGTTTATTTCTAAGTTCCTAGGAAGGGGAATGTGTGCAAAATGGGGAGCATGCAACCCCGAGGAGACAGGTGTCGACCTGGGCACATGTACTTAAAATTGGAGAAGTGAGTCATGTTGGGGGAGATCTCCCACTCTCCGTCCTCCGTTTGAACTTGCGAGTGCTGAGGATCGACCTCTGTTTTTCAATGTTTGTGATGGGCAATCCTTACTAAACCAATAAGCCTATGCGTGTGAACTTTGTACACCCTCACACATCTTTGAAACCATAACCGTGAACCCATTCTGTGTTGCATGATTGAGAAACCCAAATTCGCTTGGGTCGTGTTGTGTTATTCTGGTGACCGTTGTGGCAGTGCAGTTCTTGACTGTGGGAGGTTGTTGCCATTGACTTTGCATTGTTGAGCCTTGTTGTTGTGTCCTCACTGTGTTGGAATTGGTCTAAAGAACAAGTTTCTAAACCTGTGAGCAACTCTCTCCAGGTGAGAGAGTGGGATGAGGAAGTAAGAACTCCTGGAAGGGGTTTTGTAGCTACTACAAAGCTCTAAGACTTCTTGTCTGGTTTGTTGTTGAAGCCCAAGGCAAGGGAGGTTTAGCAGCCGAAGGGCTATCTTGGTGATAGTGAAGGTGTATAATCCTGGGGTGGGACAGGCATGTGGGGAATGAGAGTCTGTGAGCAGTGGGCGTAAGTGACTCCTAGGAGATAATCCTTCCTTTGTGACTGTGTGTCATCCATTGACCTTGCCTAGCCTAGGATTCCCTTGCCCGGTGGAGCTTAGTTCCATCTTGGGGGTGACCTACTGCTAAGAGTGATGAGCAGCGTAGCCTAAGGCTAGGAGGTTCGTGGAAGGTCTTCACGCAGTTGGTGGAATTACCACAATTTCAAAGATAAGTATCTGATTATGCTTAATATTATGTTCTGCATGCCTGTGATGCTTATATGTTATCATGTATTCTGTTGCGTATATGAGTTATTGTTAATGTCCTTGGTGATGTATATTAGTAGTAATCATGTGCTTACTCTGTTTTGTTTGGTTAAATCTATGAATTAGATTTAATAAGCATGTTTTATACATAAGTATGAGAATGTTCCGCGTAGTAGTGTTTGCCTGGTTGTGGGGTTGATGGTCAGGTATGTTACAATATGGTATTAGAGCCAAGATTTTCAACACTGAGCCTGGATGGGCAAGATAAGGGGTTATTGGATCCGAGGTTTCAGATAGAAATTGTGCCTGGAGGGACTAATTTCGAACCTCAGATTATTTCTGAGTGCCAAGGGGTTGCTTCATCCTATTACAAAATTACAGTCGGTGTGGTATTTGGACAGAGAGAGAGAGAGAGAGAGAGAGAGAGATCAATGCATGAAGTGTTGGAGTCATTGGATCTGATCGGGAGGAAAAAAGATCCCTCACGACCATCATATTTGAGGACGGTGCAAGAGAGTTATCCTAGAAACCTTTTAGGGATTTGGCTATCAGGAAAAGCAAGGTGTGTTGATGCACGAAATCTTGATGCCCGAAACTCCAAAGTCCCGAAACAATTTACACCGTAGATCAGAGGAAGAAAACTTGATCCTTGGATCAAGCAGAAGGTAAATCACGATTTCGTGATTTCGGCTATTGGGAAAAGAGAGATGTGTCGATGCAGAAACTCACGAAACTTGAAGTCCCGAAAATAAAAGTGAACATGGTGGGACCCTATGACATCGTCGAAGGTGATTTGGATCTTCCTAGACCTGCCACATGCCACCACCTTAGTTGGTGACAGTTGTACTATGTGGGCCCGGAGGGTAAAATAAATCATAATTTTGGATGTCAGAATATTGGGAGGAAACAAGTGTGGGAAATCTTGAGGTATGAAGTCCTGAAATCCCAAGGTCTGAAGTCCCAAAGTACCGAAAACTTTGAGGACGGAAAGACCACAATGGGTTCCAACTATTGGATGTCATGTAGATGTGGACCATTGATCCACCCGATCTTGTGAGTTTGGTAACGAGAAATCGAGAGATAGTGGTCTATCTTTCGGTCACAGACTGTGATCGCATGAGCTGGGTACTAAGAAAGAAGGGGCTATTGCCTGAAAGTTACATAGCTGAGTAGAGATCAAAAGATTCATGAAGTCAAAACATTTTCTTAAAATCGGGTTGGTTTTGAATGTGTGGAATTTTTTAAGGAAAGATGGCCTGACAAATTCTGGTTGTCTGCACATTGTGATTGTAGAAGTTGATTAGGGCCATAACAAATCAGAGTTGTCACCAAGTGAAAATAAATGGAAGAGGCATGAATTTCCTTCAGTGCAGAAAATGAAAGAGAAGGAATGGAATTCCACTTGGGAGTCGAAGGATCAAAATCCAATGGACACGGAAAAGAGATGGATCAGGAAGGGCATATGATGAAAATCATTGAAATATTATAGAGGGATGCCCAAACTCATCGAGATGATAGCCGAAAGCTCATGAAAGCCAAGGATCAATAGGGAGAATTCAACTTGAAGTTGCTAAGGAGACTGAATAGGATTGAAAAAAAATTAGAAAAGGAGGGTGACTAGAGCAGAATAGGGAGTCACCAAACTTCTGAGAGGAGAAGATCAAGGAGTGTTGGTAGACACCATCATCACTCCCAAAGTCACTCCAACAGAAGGGCACATAGCATTTCAAGCCCATCTCCTACCAGAAAGCACAGGAGATCTGTAATGGATGAACTGAAGGGCGAAATGAATAATACTAAGCCTCTTACGTTTGACAGAGAACACAAGAAGGAGGAAGATGCTGAAACATGGTTGCTTGGCATGAGGAAATATTTCCAACTGTAGGATCATTCCTCTCATGTATAAGGAAGAATTGCAATGTATCAACTTAAAGGAAAATCATCCATGTGGTAGGATCAGCTTGTGCAGGCACAACACATTAGAGAGAAAGATATCACTTGGAAATAATTCAAGAGATATTTCGAAAAGAAATACTTGACTAAAAGATACTATGACAAAAAGATGAAGGATTTCTTTGAACTCAAGCTAGGAAACATGACCATTGATGAGTATGAAAATAGGTTCCTGGAATTGCTAAAGTATGTTCCATTCATCAAATATGAGACTATCAAGATTCAGAGGTATCTAAGTGGATTACCACCTTCCATTGGGGACAAGATTCAGTATGATGACCCAAAAACCATGGAAGAGACGATTAGGAGGGAAAAATGCTTATATGAACAACAAAAAGAAAATCCTACCTTCCAGAAGGCTTGGGAAGACAAGAAGAAGTTCAATAAAGAGCAGAGACAAAAGGGAAGCAAGCCCTCCTTTTTTAGAAATAGTCCTCGGGGACAACCATCTTTTAGAGAGCCCAGGAAGGTTGAAGTGGGTGGAAAAATTCCAGGACAGACACCTATGGAGTGTTGGGGTTGTAAAGGAAACCATAGGTACAAATATTTCAGGATGAAACAATGGAGGACATGGGAAGTAGAATGCCAAGGATCTATGAGGCCCTGGACAACAAGAAAGCTGAATTTGAGTCGCACATGATTGAAGTGGAAGGTATGATTAAAAACCAACCAATTACTATTTTAATTGATTCAAGGGATAGCCATAGTTATATATATCCTAGAGTGGTGGAAATTTTTCATTTGACGAGAAGAAAACATGAAAAGTATTGGTTAGTGAAGTTGGCTATAGGAACCAAGAGGAAAGTCACTGAGTTGGTTAAGTCATGTCCTATGGACATGAATGGACTGAGCACTAAGGCTGAATTGAATATTTTTCCTTTAGGCTCTTATGACTATTTAATTGGGATGGACTAGATGGACTAGCACCATGGCATCCTAGACTATTATAGCAAGGCATTCACTTTCCTGGATGAGGAAGGGAATCATAAATCAGTCCAAGGAATTCCTAGAGTTGCTGCTATCAGAGAAATTTCATCATTACAGTTGAAGAAATACTACAGGAAAGGTTGTCAGTTGTTTGCAGCCAATATGGAGGAAGCATCTAAGGAGGAGGTCTCAAGGATTGGATACCATGCGGTAATAAGAGAGTTTAAATATGTATTTCAGAAGGTACTCGGACTACCTTCGAGGAGAGGATATTGACTTCTCTGTAAACTTAATTCATGGAGCAACTCCAGTGTCGAAAGCTTCTTATAGAATGAGTACACTGGAGATGAAAGAGTTGCAATTGTAGATTGAAGAGCTTCTGAAGAAGGGGTACATACACCCAAGAATGTCACCTTGGGGTGCCCCAATCTTGTTTGTGAAGAAGAAGGATTGAATGTTGAGGCAGTGTATTGATTTCAGATAGTTAAACAAAGTAACTATTAAGAACAAGTACCCTTTGTTGATGATTGATGACCTCTTCGATCAGTTGAAGGATGCGACGATATTTTTGAAGATAGATATCAGGTCGAGATATCACCAGGTAAGAATAAAGGATGAATACATAAACAAGACTGCCTTTAGAACAAGCTATGGTTATTACGAGTTCACAGTCGTGTCGTTTGGGTTGTCAAACACACCTGTTAATTTTATGTGTCTGATGAATGGTGCATTCAGGGACTATTTGGACAAGTTTGTCATAGTATTTTTGGATGACATTCTGGTGTATTCCAAGTCAAAGGAAGAGCATGAACAACATCGAGGATGGTGCTGCGGGTGCTAAGAGAGAACCAACTGTATGCCGAGTTGAGCAAGTGCTCATTTTATCAGGAGCGGATCCATTACCCAGGGCATATTATTTTGAAGGATGGGATAGTTGTAGATCCTGAGAAGATTGAGGCAATTAGAGGATGGTCAGTGCCAAGGAATGTGATAGAATTTAGATCCTTTATGGGTCTAGCTAGTTATTACAGAAGGTTCATCGCAGAGTTCTCAAGGATATCTCACCGTATCACTTCCTTGCAAAGGAAGGAGAAAACGTTTCAGTGGACAAAAGATTGCGAGAAAATATTTCAACGATTGAAGAAATTATTAACCAATGCTCTAATCCTAAGGATTGCAGACCCAAATGAAGATTTTGTTGTGTGCATTGATGCATGTAAAGAAGGACTGGGAGGAGTCCTTAGTCAAAATAGATTTGTAATTTGTTATGAATCCATAAAGTTTGAAGAGCATGAAAGAAATTATGCAACTCATGATTTGGAGTTAGTAGCCATCGTTCACGCTCTGAGGAAATGGAGACATTACCTCATGGGAAAGAGTTTTGAATTTAGAATAGACCATAACGGTATGAAGTATCTATTTGATCAACCAACCTTGAATGCTAGACAGAGTAGGTGGATGGAATTTCTCTGTGAATATGACTTTGATATCAAGCATATGAAAGGGAAGGAGAATAAAGTGGCTGATGCACTCGGCATGAGAGTACATGAATTACATGCTACAACCATTAGCATCTATCAGACCAATATAAAAGGTAGAATTTTGGAAGCTGCAAATGCAGATTTGCAGTACATGGAGTTGGTAACAAAGCTACAACAAGGTGAAACACCACAGACAATGGAAAATTATAAGTTAGAGAATGATGGAATACTTTTGTACAAGAACATATTTTATATACCCAATGTCCAAGGTTTGAAACTTGAAATTTTGAGAGAAATGCATAACGCATCTTATGTTGGGCACCCCAGATATCAGAAGACTGTGGCAGCAGTCAAGAGCCGTTACTTTTCGCTAGGTATGAAGAAAGAGATCGCTGAATACATCACTAGATGTATGGAATGCCAGAAGGTTAAATCTAAGCACAGACACCCAGCAGGGTTGCTACAGCCTTTACCCATTCCTGAGTGGAAGTGGGAGGTAGTGACAATGGAATTCATCACGAGTTTTCCTAGAACAGGAAAGCAACATGATTCCATTATGGTGGTGGTGTAAAATCTTACATAAGCTACCCATTTCATTCTTTTAAAGACTACTCACAAGGAAGTGGATGTTGTTGACATATTTATGAAGGAAATGGCACGATTACACAGGATTCCCAAGACAATTGTGTTCGACAGAGACCCGAAATTTACCTCAAATTTCTGGAAAGGGTTATTCAATGGATTCAGAACAAATCTGGATTTCAGTACAACTTATCATCCTGAGTTCGATGGGTAAACAGAGTAGGTGAATCGAGTGATAGAAGACATACTGAGGATGTATCTGATGGACAAACCATCAAAATGGGAAGACTACCTGCACTTGGTAGAATTCGCCTACAACAATGGGTATCAAGCATCATTGAAGATGATCCCATTTGAAGCACTTTATGGAAGAAAGTGAAATACTTCAGTAAGCTGGGATAATCCAACTGACAGAGCAGTAGTTGGGCCAAAGTTGCTCAAGGAAATGGAAGAATAGAGGTTAAAAATTAAGCAGAATTTGAAAGCTGCCCAAGACAGGTAGAAAAGTTATGCTGATAAAAACAGAACCCATAGAGAGTTCAAAGTGGGTGATCATGTTTTTCTGAAAGTAAAATCCGACAGAAGTTCCCTAAAGATGGGAAACTATTTGAAGTTGGCAGCCAGATTTTGTGGGCCATTTGAAATCCTAGAAAGGATTGGGCCAATTACATATATGCTTGCATTACTTGCATCCATGATTGTACATAATGTGTTTCATGTTTCATTACTTAAGAAATATATACCTGATCATAATCATGTGATTGATTGGACCGGAAAAGAAAATAGCTCTGAAATCGAGCCATAAGGCTTGTAAAGGTCTAGTGGATCTGGTATGATCCTGAGGACATGACATGGGAGCATGAAGAGGCTATATGAGCAGAATACCGACATATTTTTGAAGATTTTGGAAATCTTTTTGATGTTGTGTGAAAGTTGCACTGAGGACAGTGCAAAAATAAGGGGAGGGGATTGTAATACCCCAAGGACGTGCCCCAATTTCATTATGAATTGTTATTATGTTGTATAGGTTGGTGAGCCAAGTTTATATAAGTTGGTGGGATTATGTGTTTATTAGGCCAGAGAGCCTAAGTGTTGAAGGCCAAGAGCCTAATTTTTGTACATGTAATGATGCACATTATTAATATAAAAACATCTATATGTGTGGGCCGACCACGATGAATGAGTGATGGGGGACTAATCTTCCACAAAGTCTGGGTAAGGGAGAGGGGGATGAAAGGTTGGGAAGAGGGGATAAGATTAGGATCTTAAGTCCTTGGGAATAATATTTCAATATTACTCCAAAGCTATGTAAATGTTATGTTTATTCCTAAGTTCCTGGGAAGGGGACCGTGTGCAAAATGGGGAGCATGTAGCCCCAGGGATACAAGTGTTGACTTGGGTGCATGTATTTAAAACCAGAGAAGTGAGTTGTGTTGGGGGAGATCTCCCACTCTTCGTCCTCCATCTAAACTTGCGGGTGTCAAGGATCAACCTCTATTTTTTAGTGTTTCTGCTGGGGAATCCTTACCTGAACCGGTAAGATTATTGCATGTGAAATTTTTACACCCTCATGCATCTCCAAAACCATAACCATGAACCCATTCCGTGTTGCATGACTGAGAAACCCAAAGTCGCCTGGGTTGTGTTGTGTTATTCTAGTGACTGTTGTGGCAGTGTAGTTTCTAACCATGGGAGGTTGATTCCATTGAATGTGACTGTCTTGGTGACAGGAAGGTGTATACTCCTGGGGTGGAACAGGAATGTGGGGAATGAGAGTCTGTGAGTAGTGGGCGTAAGTGACTCCTAGGAGAGAATCCTTCCACTGTGATTGTGTGTCATCCATTGACCTTGCCTAACCTAGGATTCCCTTGCTCGGTGGAGCTTAGTCCCATCTTGAGGGTGACCTACTACTGAGAGTGATGAGCAATGCAGTATAAGGCTGGGAGATTCGTGGAAGGTCTGCACGCAATTGGTGGAATTACCACAGTTTCAAAGATAAGTATCATATTATGCTTAATATTATGTTCTACATTCTTGTGATTCTTATATGTTATCATCTATTCTGTTGTGCATATGAGTTATAGTTAATGTCCTTGATGATGTATATTAGCAGAAATCATGTTCTTACTATGTGTTGTTTGGTTAAATCTATGAATTAGATTTAATAAGCATGTTTTATATATAAGTATTAGAATGTTCTGCGTAGTAGCATTTTCCTGACTGTGGGGTTGATGATTGTGTACGTTACAGGAAGGTTGAGGCTAAAACTCAGAATGGGATGCAAATATTGGGATAAGAAAGGGAAGGGATTTTGGCAGAGTTTTTTTATTATCTTTCTCATATTCATATATGACTCCCCAAGACCTATTTTTGTATGAGAAAATTATGGTTAGTTAGTTTGGGGATGAGCTACAAGGGGTAAAATGGTTAGGAAACCCTTCATAGCCCGTAAACTCCTCCGAATTCGATGCAATTTCATATTTTTTTTGCAAATTTTGGAGGTAAAAGAGGGTTAACTAGCATGCATCACGCATGTGTACATGAGCTAACTAGCATGCATCATGTGTGTGTACGTAGGATATTAGTGCAGCATGGCGCATACACTATCCAAAAAATGGTTTTTTAAAAGGAAGCCTCAATAGTATTTTGACAAAGTATGCAAATGGAAGGGCCAATGTCTTGTATGAACATATAAGGAATTTTGGACTATAACACTGTGTGGACCCTATACCCTCCTCCTGGAAGTATCCAATGTCAAACTAGTTGACATGCTTACCCAAAATAAACTCAGCCCATAATTTTCTCAGAAAACATAAGGGCATCTACCTGTTATTGCAAGAAGGTTTATGAAAAAACATATACAACCTATCCATCCAATTTTGATTAATATGGGGTGGATGCACTAGTCAATGGAGATGCATTTCCTATTCAATGGTAGTTCTTTTCTAGTTCTAGGATCCCTCAAGGTACAAAATAATTGTGGTTTTGAAATGCTCAGGTCCTTGATTTGTTTTATGTCCAAACTAGTGCTATAGTACTCATACATTCTTTCCATATTATCAGAAATAGAGGTCAATTTCCCTTGGGAACTTGCAATGTAATTCACAATGATGTCCAAAGAAGTGTCTAAGGGGACTCTCCTAGGCTCTCTAGTGTCCCTTAATTTTTCCTCAAGGGTTCTTAATATAACCAATCACTCATCAATTTGAGTGTTTACATTGGGTGGCTGTTGTGGGTTGGGGTTTTGATCTTCTTGGTTTTATTCTAAGCGGTTTTCATTATCTCAAGGTTCCATCTTATTATAAATGTTGCAATTTAAAATCCATGGAATCTAAATTAGGTTGGTTTTTTAATTAAAATACAAAATTGCAATTTATTTTTAATTT
>JZKD02S2248359.1:722179-766045 GCA_000966675.3 Picea glauca
TATTTAAATGATAAAGTAATGGAGAACTTTCTAATTATGGAAAGTGGTTAACCCTAAAATGAGGAAAATAGGTTAAGTGACCTAGAAATGGGTTAAGTGACCTAAAAGAAGAAATTATTATTTAAATGATAAATTAAAGTGACAAATTCAAGGTGGATTATTTAAATAATAAAGAGAAGCGAAAAAATCAAGAAATGATAAAGTAAGGTGACAAAATCAAGAAGGAATATTTAAATGATAAAGTATTGGAGAACTTTCTATTTATGGAAAGTGGTTAACCCTAACATAAGGAAAATAGGTTAAGTGACCTAGAAATGGGTTAAGTGACCTAAAAATGGGTTAAGTGACCTAGAGGATGAAAGTATAAATAATATAACAATGGTCTCTTGTACATCATCTTTTGTGTGGATCAATGGAGAGCTTCCTGTGAGAATATCTTTTGGAGTATTGATGGAGAGCTTCTTGAGCATTTTTTATGTGGAGCACTTGAGAATATTGAATATCTATAGGTGACTGAGGTAACCAAAGGATATATAAACCGAATTTCATAGGGAAGGTGAAGAAAAGAGGGTCGGAATTCAAGGGAGGATAAATTCTTTTCATGATGCTTTCTAAGGTATGTTATTTAGAGGTCATCTCACCATTATCGTAATAAAAATTTTTCTATAATGATTCAGAACATGAGATTGATATTCCATTGAGGAAAAATATCCAAGTATATGTGGTAAAACATTCAACTTTTGGTTCATTGTATTTTTGGAGATACACTCCGTCGAAAATATGGTTTGTGGCTAGTACAGAAACTAGTCTAAAACAGGTGTTTCGAGTAAAAACGTCATAACTTATTCATAAAAGTTAAAAATTCAATGAGACCAATTGTGTTGGTTATATTACAGTCTGTAGTATGTTGTGTAACAGTTTAAAATTGATTCAACAAATATTTCATGCGGGGCACGCTCTACAAGGTCGCTCTCTTGAATAAGCCAGAATTCAACAAGGTATGCCATTTTTGCTATAACTCCTTTTTGAGAGGTTCCAAGTAGTGAAACCTGGAGGAATTGAATAAAACATATTGAAGAACATTGTGTATCAGTTTCATATATTTATTCATGACAGGTACAAAGTTATGATTATTTCAAGTTAGGGTTGTTGACTAATCCAAAACTAGTCATAGTTGAGACAAGCAGTTGATGAGTTGGCACATACATGAGGTGTATAGTTGATGATGTCGGTAAAAATGATTGGTATATACTTGGTACATGGTTGGATGCACGTGTTTATGGTATAGGTTGATTATAGGTTGTTTGGGATAGGTTGGTGCATGGTTGATGCACTTGTTTATGGTACAGATTGATATATGTTGAGGATTGTTTCCTCATCTCAATTGGTGCTGAGGGTGTAAGTTGAGTCTTTCATTATAGATATGGTGCTCTTGTAGAGTTGTACTCTATTCAGTTGTTGCTGAAAAACCCCAAGGATTGTAGTCCGTAATAAAAAGAAAATTGTACATACATCTTGTGTTCTTTGTGTTCCTTGTGGTGATGAATTGTTGATGATTTATTGCTGATATATGTTGTTGATATGTGTTGACATTTAATTGGTTATAAATGACAACAATGAGTAATGAGTTAATGGTGATTGTTAACTAAGGATTTTTGGGAAAAAGATCCCTACATTGTTCACCCCCCCCCTCTCAGTGTAGTCGGTGTGTCCAACACCAACCAAGTTGGAGGGTAGGCCATGAGAACCTACGATCGGATTTCATCCTTGAGACCAGTGATAAAGAATTCATGAAAGAACGCATCTGACATGCCCTCTGTTCAAAAGGCCAAATGCTCAAAAGCAGTGATGAAGTCTTCCACTTTGCCTGACTGTTTCAACTTGGTCAAACGACTGAGATAGTGGGTATCAGTATCAAAGTGGGAATAGAGCTCAAAAACAAACTAGGTCCACGCAATATACCCATGATGTGAATTTTTATTGCCACCAGTGCCAACATTCAGGATCTAGATAGAGAACAACCTAGCGAAGTTTGGATAACTCATCAGTAATACCATGCAGAGAAAAACAATTCTCCATTTGAGTGACCCAACCTGTAGGATCAAAGCCATCAAATTTATTTACCTCTACATGGGGAAGACGAGGTTCACGATCAAAGGAGTTGGAGTGAAAATGCGGAGATTGAGAGGAATCAACAACATCGGGTTGGTTTGATGAGGAAGGACCCATAGGGAGGTTCAACAATTGATTGTCATCATATTGGAGGGAGGTCAATTGGGTTGTGAGGTTGGATTCCATGTTGTTAAATTTGTGCTCTAATTTGTCAATGCAGGAACGGGTAGAATCCATATGATATGTGAGATGTTCGATGGAGACATGGGCTTGATTGAGGAAAGTTTGGATTTATTGGTTGTGAGTGGTGACCATTTGGAGAGGGGAAGTGCAGGTAAAGAAAAAATGGGTGGGTGGGACCACAAAAAAAAAAACTTAGAAGTGATAGGTACCACGATGATTAGTGCTTGAAGGGAAATATAATGGAATAGGCGACAAATTAGGGAAACCGGGAAGGGGTCGGGTCCACTGAAACAAAAAGGATTAAAAATGAAGGGTTTGACTGCGATCAAGGAGAAAAGGGGAATCCAATGGAATAGGTCCCAAATAAGTGTGCCGACGGGACCACTATACTCATTTTTTTTTACTCATGTGGAGTTATACTTCGGCCTAAAGAATACTGCAGTGATGAAATGCCCAAATGCTTGATAGGAAGAAATGTGTAGAAATTTCGGAACTAGAATGCAGAAGACACTATATTACAGCAATAGATCTTGTTGGTTCTATTTTTGTTTCCTTCCCAAGGGTTAGGATATTCAAGGGTCCCACAGACAAGGGTTTTCCCTGTGCTATAACTCTCTCAAGGGAATTAACAAGGGAAAGGCATGCTATCTCTCTAGTACCTCTAAGATAGCCAATAGGTTTATTAGTGTTTTAATGCCATTTCCAATGTCAGTGTTTGCATCTCGAGTTGGTGGTTGGGGGTTATGGTTGAGAACTTCTTCAGTTGGTGGTGGTGGGTTTTGTTTTCTATCATGCACACACTCCATGTCAATATAATTTATAGGGTGCAATTGAACAAGAATAGAACATTTTTATTCCATTTTTGAATTCATGACATTTAATAAGTGTAGACATAATAGTTAGACACAACCTACCTTGTATTTGAAAGAATGAGGGAGAAATTGTCTCTAAAATTGTTGGAAGCAATGAATGACAACAATGCCAACCGTCCTCATCCTCACCATAGTCATATCCATTACCCTGGTGCTCCAAAGTGCTCCTCTTCTCCTCTAGAATGCACCGTGCAATGTTGAAACAATGTAAAAGCCACAACCCTATTTTTAATCGATACACATAAGAACCAATGCATGTCTATGAATCCACGCACATTAATAATGTGTGTTCTTAAAACATGCATGATTCCCTTTAAATCTTAATTGGTGATTAACTTCGCAGGTATGTGTCACATAAAACTTTGAAGCTAATTTAAAAAAAATATGTGCATGTTTTTAAGTTGTGATTACCACTTTTAACCTATCAATTTCATGTGAGAACCCATATAAATATATTTATAAAATTCCCAACTCTTAACATGTCACTTTAAATTTACCAAATTGCAATTTATTAATCCTCTAATGTTTCCTAATAACTAATTAACATGTCACTTTAAATTTACCAAATTGCAATTTATTAATCCTCTAATGTTTCCTAACAACTAGGAATTAGTGATACTAATGTTATCCTAATATTAAATACTAAAACTTTTTGAAACCCCAACCAAATTAACCACATAAATGCAGGAGTTTCAATATATCCACAAGGGTTAGATATCACACAAAAGTAGTACAATTCTCTAATGAGGACCATGATGCCCAAATTCCGATACTCATCGCTCTTTGATGTGTCCATAAATCAAATTTCTTTAACTTTTACCTACCACGTGATTATGTGCGATTACCCATAAAGAAATCCTTTACTTTAATTATATTATAAAATAAAATAAAGGAAAGCCTATTGTATTGTTGGATTTTATTATTCAGGACCACAATGCGCTTTAAACAAAATTAAATTTCGTGTTGAGATGCCCGATAATATGTGTAAAGGAAGGAATAATCACATTAAGAAAATCCGAAAACCTATGGAAATGCGTGTTATAATTTCATATTAAGGAACGGGATGCCCAATGGACAAAATTTTGAATTTTCTTTGAAGATGTCGCATACTACTACTTTCACTTTTAAATACCACCGAAGTATGTGTTAAGAAATTATTTCGTTTTTTTAAATAATCGAATCTAATTATTTAAAAAAAAATTGTTATAATAATATATTATTTAATATTAAAGTAAGCATCAAATCAAACATGAAATTGATATATGAAAGGTCAAGCGAGTTTAATTATTTAAAAATTTATTGCCAGGAATGGCCCGTCCTGGCTATGAGTCAAGATGGGAGATGTAGGGTATCAAGTGGTCTTTTATAGAGTCCACTATGATGCTCACGATATTGATATCACTATCTTTGAACTTCTCCATAAATGCAATGTTTTGTTGTTCTTTCTCTTTTCCTTCTTCAAACTTTGGTTCCACGATATCCAGCAGTTTATTCTTAGCAAGGATGAGTTCAATCCATGTATTCCACGCTTTGAAGTTAGAAGCTCCATATAACGTGTTTTCTGACTTCATAGAGTAATTCATGGCTTCTTTGACTTGGTCAACCCTAGATGATGCAGGAGCATCCCTCACGTCAAGCGGGCCAGCGCGGAATGCAATGGACAGCTGGACAAGCGCCAGCAAAAATTTTTGAATTTTCTCTTGAAGTTGATGCGCCAAGCATAAATGAGATCATTTAATGAAGGCGCCTTGGTAAAATGTAATCAGACCTCGAGCCATACGCTCTCGTCTGAAGTAGATGGAGGCATTTATAGTAGTTAATGCAAGTAGATAGGATTTTTCTAGATTAGACAGTTCTAGAAGGAAAGAGGGAAAACGGATATAGACACCCTCATTGTGCATTGTAACATAGTTCAGGAAGATTTAGAAGAATCCAGAGCATAGGAGAGAAGCGGAGAACTGTAGAAGAACCCCCATGTATAGATCTTGAATTAATAGAAGAAATTGATTCAGATTCATGGTTGTCGTGTTATTCTCTGTGTATATGCTATGCTCATGAGTATTTACTTCCTGTTATGCATTTGCTATTATGTTGTGTGTATGATTTCATGTGTTGAGATTAAAATCTGAGAGGAAGTGAATGAGTTTCAATTATTTCTCTATCTAAGCAAGGATTCCTGCAAGGAGTGCAGTTGAATTGTCCGCAAGGAGTGCGTTGACAGAAGGCTCAGATAGCTAGCTCTTGTTTTCATTCACCCAGGAGTAGGATTTGGTTATACGAGCCGTGCAAGGAGTGCGCAGGCTAAGGAGAGTCTCAGTCGTGAAACTGAGCGATGTGTTGAAGGACTGCTGTTGCAAGGTGTGTGCAGAGTCGAAGACTTCAACACTTAGTCGTGATTGAAGGTTTGCCGCAAGGAGTTCGAGCAAGGAGTTTTCTTTAAGAACTTAAGGTTGTGGAAAAGCTTAGGAGGAACAGGCCTTCGAATTCACTGAAGGATAAGCGCGAGAAGTTGTTATTGAAAGTCTGAGGGAAGCGTCACAGGTTAGCGAGTAAGAGAATGAGTCTCGTGGAGAGACCCTTCATCATTTCGTGGATTGTATAAGGAAGAACGGACGGTCGAAATCCTCTGAGTAGATTTCGCGAAGTTCCGAGGGCCGTTAGATCTTGTGGAGGTGCAGGGAAGTTATCATTGCAAGCGTGTAGAGGTTCGAAGCTCAGGAGGGGCAGAGCCATTGATCAGGACCACGAGAGTCGTCAGATCTACACATGACATCGTGTATCGGGGATTCGCGAGTCGAAGCTCCAAATTTGTGCAACAAGAATTGCGATATCGCGAGTAGCGATATCCCGGTGAATTCAGAACCGTTCATTTTGGAGGATGCATGTCACGAGATTACCCACATCAGAAACTCGGGCATCGAAGGTTGGAAGAGGAAGGCATTCAACTTCGGAAGTGGCGAAAGGGCGAAAGCTCTGTGTTGTGGGGCCTAGCTGATGTCGCATCGGGACATTGCCGATCGGGATTTTGTGAGAAAGAAGTTGAAGATTTAGCGATGGGAATTTCGATATTGCGAGACGCGATATCCCGACAGCTACGTAAGTGTGTGGGGCCACAGCTGAGTCGCAAGTGGAGGACAGGTGGCAGAGATCGAGAGATCTCGCGAACTCGGGAGTTCGCAGATTGAGAGCCCAAACATTGGGTGCTCCAAGTCGCGAAGACGCGAGGAGCGAGAAGAAGGATAGCATTTGGATATGGGTCGTAGGAGGACCGTTGGATTATTCGTGAGATCGTGAACCTCGAATTCTCGACGAGGTGACGGGACTGTTGAAAAGTCAACTCATGTGTGCATCGACGTTTCGGCGCATCGGGTATCGGGGGTTGGAAAACCGAGTGCTTGGTATTGTGAGTAGCGAGGTCACGATAGAGCCGAAGTCCCAATAGAGGAAAGAGGAAATCAGCGCTGACTGACATATTGGGTCTCGGGGATTCGAGAACCCAGTGCTCAACCTTTGAACTCGTGAAGTCATGAGTTCGGATTCCCTGATAAATCAAGGAAGGGGGATCACGCGAAGATAATTGTGGGTGCAGATTTCCCGATAGGGAAATAGAAGAACCAGTTCGTGTTCTCGGAGCCAAGGAAAGAGAATATCCTGTGCGAGCAGACGTGCCCTGGGTGGCACGACTGCGTCAGAGTGGTATCAGAGCTTAGAAAAGCTTCTTTGCTTTCTATAGCAGAGAAAAAGGAAATTTCACCATGCCGCCACGGAGAAGGGATAGACAATCACCTGATCCAGAGGAGGAAAGGGAAATGTCCAGAAACAGGTAGGCAAATGCAGAATCCAAACATGGAGAGAGAAGTGTGAAATCTTTGTGCCAGAATGGAGGACATGGAGATAAGAGAAAGGCGCAAAGCTGATGTAGGAGATGTCAGTGAATCCGAAAATGAAGATGATGCTGGACATGGAGAAGAAGAAATCCCAGAGGAGGATGCAGCAACTAAACGCTTAATCAAAGCTATTGCAAGAATAAGTACAAAGGTCAAAATGGATGTTCCAGTTTACGAGGGAAATCTGGATGTAGAAGAGCTGCTGGATTGGATTAGAGCTCTAGAAACTTACTTCGACTATGAAGATATCGAAGAGGACAAGAAGGTCAGGCATGCTGTCACAAGATTAAAGGGACATGCAGCCTTGTGGTGGGATGAGATACAAGATGACAGGCGTTGCCAAGGCAAGCAGAAAATTAAGAGCTGGGATAGGATGATCGCAAATATGAAGGAAAAATTTATTCCCATGGACTATCAAATTTCTCTGTTCAGGAGGATGCAAAGCCTGAGACAGAAGCTGATGACAGTAAAGGAATATACTGAAGAATTTTACAGACTGAATATCACGGCAGGTCATCGCGAAAGCAATGACGAAAAAGTGGCAAGGTATATGAATGGCCCGAGGTATGAAATTCAGGATGAAATAAGTATGGCAACCATCCGAACGGTGGAGGATGCTTACCAAATGGCTCTGAAAGCTGAGAAGAAGCTGAGCTGTAAACAAGGTCAGCGAGGCCGAGGCAGGAGTCAGCCCAGAGGTAAAGCATTTACCCAGGAAAGAACCCAGAAGCCCAAGGACGACTGGAAAAATCCTCAGAATAGAACCGAGAGAGGTGGAAGTTCACAGCGAGAGTGATATGTTGAATAGAGAGAACAACTTACTGAGCAGAGAGGAGGATATACTGATAACAACACTCTTCCTCGTACCAGAGGTAGAGGAAGAGGGAGAGGTGGAGTAATTACATGCTTCACATGTGGAAAGAATGGACACAGGTCGTTCGAGTGTCCAGAGAAAAAGAAAGAAACTGGAGAGACTCACATCGTCGACGCACAGAGGCGAGATGCTGAGGTAGAATATGCTGAAGGCGGAAGATCGTTGGTGATGCAGAAGGTTCTTCTGACACCAGAGAAGGAGGTGGAGAATTCAGCGCAGAGGAACAGTCTTTTCAGAACAGCTTGCAAGACCAAGGATAGAGTGTGCAAGGTTATTGTGGATAGTGGAAGCACAGATAATCTCGTTTCAACCGAGATGGTAGAGAAGCTGGAGCTGGAGACAACTGATCACCCGAGTCCATACAAAGTTTCATGGCTACAGAAGGGACATCAGGTAAATGTCACTAAACAATGTTTAGTTGAATTCAAAATAGAAGGATATAATGACAAGATTTTATGTGATGTCATTCCTATGGATGTTTGTCATCTATTGTTGGGTAGACCATGGCAATACGATAGAAATGTGATTCATGATGGGAGGATGAACACATACACCCTGGAGAAGAATGGGAGAACCCATAGGTTGCATCCGATTGAGGATAAGGAGGGGAAGCCGGAAGCAAGCAACATAGTACTTCTCATGAGTGGGAAGGAACTCCTTACAAAAGTTAAGAAGAAGGAGGATCCACAATTATTTGTGGTCAGAAAACTGAGAATTGTTCTGACTAGCACAAGAGTGGATGATTTGCCAGAAGAAGTTCAAGAACTGTTGGAAGAGTTCGCTGATATAGTAGTGGATGAATTACCTCATTCATTGCCACCTATGAGGAGTGTGAGTCATCACATTGATCTCATACCAGGAGCTAGTTTACCAAACAAAGCAGCATACAGATTGACGCTGCAGGAGAATGAAGAAGTTAAAAGACAGGTCCAGGAGTTGTTGGACAAAGGTTTGGTCAGAGAAAGCTTGAGTCCATGTGTTGTTTCGACAGTACTGAGTCCGAAGAAAGATGGAGGCTGGAGGATGTGCACTGATTCGAGGGCGATTAACAAGATAACCATCAGGTACAGATTTCCATTGCCAAGGATGGATGATTTGATGGATTGCTTAAGTGGAGCAAATTTTTTTTCAAAGATAGATTTAAAGAGTGGATATCACCAGATTCGCATGAGGGAAGGCGATGAGTGGAATATAGCCTTCAAAACCAACGAAGGACTATATGAATGGCTTGTCATGCCATTTGGCTTGATGAATGCACCAAGTACCTTTATGAGGTTAATGAATGAAGTCCTGAGGGAATTCATCGGAAAATTTGTCATTGTGTATCTGGATGACATATTGGTTTTCAGCAAAATGAAGGCTAAACATCTGAAGCATTTGGCCATTGTCATAAAGAAGCTACAGCGGGAGAAGCTGTTGATTAATATGAAGAAGTCCTCATTTATGAAGACAAAGCTCATTTATTTGGGTTTTGTTATTTCGGCTAATGATTTGAGAGTGGATCCGGATAAAGTGGAGGTAATTAAAAATTGGCCATCACCGAGGAATGTATTTGAGGTGAGAAGTTTTTATGGTTTGGCTAGTTTCTATCGGAAATTCATCAGGAATTTCAGTGGAATTAGCGCAGCAATGATGGATACATTCAAGAAAAGACATAAATCTTTTCACTGGACTGAAGAGGCTGAGAAGAGTTTCAATTTATTGAAACGGAAGATCACGAAACAACCAGTTTTGGTGTTGCCAGATTTCCAAAAGACGTTTCAAGTAAAATGTGATGCAAGCGGGTTTGCAATAGGAGCGGTCTTAAGTCAAGAGGACAGACCGATTGCATATTTTAGCGAGAAGATAAACGAGGCAAAAGAAAAATACTCCACGTATGATAAGGAATTTTATGCCATCATACAGGCACTGAATAAATGGAGGCATTATTTGATTCCAAAGGAATTTGTTTTATATAGTGATAACCGTGCATTACAGTTTGTGACTCAACAGGAAAAGTTGAATCAGAGGCATGTTAAATGGGTTGAATACATGCAAATTTTCACTTTTGTGATAAAACATATTTCTGGTACTGCTAACAAATTTGTTGATGCCTTGAGCAGGAAGTGTTTGTTGTTGTAGGAGTTCAAAGTCAGGACGTTAGGCTTTGATGATCTCAGAGACATGTATGCAGATGATTCAGACTTTAAGGAAGCGTATGAAGCAGCTGAGAATCCAGTTCTCAGAGACAAAAGCCATTGGATAGAGTATGTGATCTAGGAAGGGTTGTTGTTTAAGGGCAATCAACTATGTATCCCGAATTGCTCCATGAGGGAGAACTTGTTGAAGGAGAAACACAGTGGTGGATTAGCAGGACATTTTGGCCATGAGAAAACATTCGTGAAGCTGAATGAGTCATATTTTTGGCCAGAGATGCAAGCAGATGTCAAGAGGTTCGTTGACAGATGCAGAATTTGCCAGCATTCGAAGGGGAGAAAGCAGAATGCAGGTTTTTATCAGCCATTACCCATACCTGAGAAGCCGTGGGATGCGATAAGCATGGATTTTGTATTGGGTTTTCCAAGTACACAAAGGGGTGCTGATTCCATATTTGTGGTAGTAGATAGGTTTTCCAAGATGGCACATTTTATCCCATGCTAGAAAACCAATGATGCGACTCATATCACAAACCTGTTTTTCAAAGAAGTCGTTCTACTTCATGGCTTACCAAGGAGCATAGTTTTGGACAGAGACACAAAGTTCTTAGGACACTTTTGGAGTACATTATGGAAGAAGCTGGGGACTAACTTGATGTTTAGTTCAGATTACCATCCTCAGACAGATAAACAGACAGAAGTGGTGAACAGAAGTCTGGGAGACTTGCTGAGAAGCTTGGTGGCTGAGCACCACAGCAGTTGGGATAATGTATTGCCGCATGCAGAGTTTGCTTATAATGACTCAGTGAACAGGAGCACAGGCAGAAGTCCATTTCAGATTGTATATGGCACGCATCCGAGAGGAGTTTCTGAATTAAGAGATTCAGAACAAACTGCTACTAGGAGCGCTAGTGCAGAATAATTTGTTGAGGCAATGAAATAACTTCACAGCCAGGTGAAGGAATGGTTGCTAAAAACAAGCCAAGAATATAAGCGCAGAGCCGATCAGCATAGAAGACAACTTTAGTTCGAGGTTGGTGATTTGGTTCTGGCACATTTGAGGAAAGAAAGGTTCCCGAGAGGAACATACAATAAATTGAAAATGAAGAAAATCAGACCGTGCAAGGTCTTGAAGAAATTGGGGGGAAATGCTTATGAGATCGAGCTACTGGATGGGATAGGAGTATCTTCGATAGTCAATGTCGCAGATTTATACCCATATAAACTTGAGGAGACCGGAACAAGTGATGAACAACCAGAGGTTCGGTGGCAGAAGCAGATGCCAGTCGAAGAGAAGCCACAGATGGAACAGATACTGGATAAACGAGTGGGTAAGAAAACCAGAAGGAAGGAATATTTTAAATATTTGGTCAAGTGGAAGGGTCATCCAGTTGAAGATGCCAGCTGGGAGACTGAAGCAGAGATACAGAAGCATGGACAGACCGTACAGGAGCTCATGGACAGGAGCCCATGAAAATTTTCAAGCGAGGGAGTATGATACAGGAGCATCCCTCACGTCAAGCGGGCCAGCAGAATGCAATGGACAACTGGACAAGCGCTAGCACAAATTTTTGAATTTTCTCTTGAAGTTGATGCACCAAGCATAAATAAGATCATTTAATGAAGGCGCCTTGGTAAAATGCAATCAGACCTCGAGCCATACGCTCTCGTCTGAGGTAGATGGAGGCATTTATATTAGTTAATGCAGGTAGATAGGATTTTTCTAGATTAGACAGTTCTAGAAGGAAAGAGGGAAAATGGATACAGACACCCTCATTGTGCATTGTAACATAGTTCAGGAAGATTTAGAAGAATCCAGAGCATAGGAGAGAAGCAGAGAACTGTAGAAGAACCCCCATGTATAGATCTTGAATTAATAGAAGAAATTGATTTAGATTCATGGTTGTCATGTTATTCTCTGTGTATATGCTATGCTCATGAGTATTTACATCCTGTTATGCATTTGCTATTATGTTGTGTGTATGATTTCATGTGTTGAGATTAAAATCTGAGAGGAAGTGAATGAGTTTCAATTGTTTCTCTATCTAAGCGAGGATTCCTGCAAGGAGTGCAGTCGAATTGTTCGCAAGGAGTGTGTTGACAGAAGGCTCAGATAGCTAGCTCTTGTTCTCATTCACCCAGGAGTAGGATTTGGTTATACGAGCCGTGCAAGGAGTGCGCAGGCTAAGGAGAGTTTCAGTCGTGAAACTGAGTGATGTATTGAAGGACTGTTGCTGCAAGGTGTGCGCAGAGTCGGAGACTTCAACACTTAGCCGTGATTGAAGGTTTTTCGCAATGAGTGCGAGCAAGGAGTTTTCTTTAAGAACTTAAGGTTGTGGAAAATCTCAGGAGGAACAGGCCTTCGAATTCATTGAAGGATAAGTGCGAGAAGTTGTTATTGAAAGTCTGAGGGAAGTGTCACAGGATGGCGAGTAAGTGAACGAGTCTCATGGAGAGACCCTTCATCGTTTTGTGGATTGTATAAGGAAGAACAGATGGTCGAAATCCTCTGAGGAGATTTTGCGAAGTTTCGAGGGCCGTTAGATCTTGTGGAGGTGCAGGGAAATTATCAGTGCAAGCATGTAGAGGTTCGAAGCTCAGGAGGGGTTCAAAGCTCAGGAGGGGTAGAGTCGTTGATCAGGACCATGAGAGTGGTTAGATCTACACGTGACATTGTGTATCGGGGATTCGTGAGTCAAAGCTCCAAATTTGTGCAACAAGAATTGCGATATCACGAGTAGCGATATCCCGGTGAATTCAGAATCGTTCATTTTGGAGGACGCGTGTCACGAGATTACCCACATTGGGAACTCGGGCATTGAAGGTTGGAAGAGGAAGGCATTCAACTTCGCGAGTGGAGAAAGGGTGAAAGCTATGTGTTGTGGGGCCTAGCTGACGTCACATCGGGACATCGACGATCGGGATTTCGTGAGAAAGAAGTTGAAGATTTAGCGACGAGAATCGCGATATTGTG
The DNA here is from genome assembly GCA_000966675.3 of Picea glauca. Taxonomy (NCBI): domain Eukaryota; kingdom Viridiplantae; phylum Streptophyta; class Pinopsida; order Pinales; family Pinaceae; genus Picea; species Picea glauca. The sequence goes on from JZKD02S2248359.1 coordinate 735,217, forward strand.
AGATGCGATATCTTGACAGATACGTAAGTGTGTGGGGCCACAGCTAAGTCATGAGTGGAGGACAGGTGGCAGAGATTGAGAGATCTCACGAACTCGGAAGTTTGTAGATTGAGAGCCCAAACATTGGGTGCTCCAAGTCGCGAAGACGTGAGGAGCAAGAAGAAGGATAGCTGTTGGATTTGGGTCGTAGGAGGACCGTTGGATTATTCGTGAGATCGCGAACCCCGAATTTCTGACAAGGTGACGGGACTGTTGAAAAGTCAACTCACGTGTGCATCAGCGTTTTGGCGCATCGGGTATCGGGGGTTGGAAAACCGAGTGCTTGGTATTGTGAGTAGCGAGGTCGCGATAGAGCCGAAGTCCCGATAGAGGGAAGAGGAAATAAGCGCTGACTGACATATCGGGTCTTGGGGATTCGAGAACCCAGTGCTCAACCTTTGAACTCACGAAGTCACGAGTTCTGATTCCCTGATAAATTAAGGAAGGGGGATTGCGCGAAGAGAACTGTGGGTGCAGATTTCCTGATAGGGAAATAGAAGAACGAGTTCGTGTTCTCGGGGCCAAGGAAAGAGAAGATCCTGTGCTAGCGGACGTGCCCTGGGTGGCGCGATTGCGTCACTAGATTTGACCAAAAACTCAAACCTGACGTCTTGGATTACTGAGAGTACTAGGAGATGAGCCAGGCTATGGTGCACTGGTCTATCGAGAAATTAGGTCAATCCCTTCACCTAAGGCGCCAGAAGGAGAGGGTGAGGGTGCATGCAACTACACTTACTAGTAACCCTAATGACAATGTATTGATGACTGCTCCTGCTAGAAACCCTAACGACAATTCTTCAACGAACTTAATATCCTTATGGTTATGCTCCCTTCCAGTGGTTAGACTGAATGAAGGAGGTGTGAGCCCATAACCTATTAAAATATGCTGGATGTGATAATTTTACCATAGACAATATCACTATTGTCACCCAACCATAGGCCGAAGCCACCCTTCGAGCACCTTAAACTTGACAGAGAATCACTGCGGAAGTAAACCCTTGGCTAGATAGTCAAACAAGGGGTGGCACACCTTTCTCCAAGGATAGCGTACCAAACAAGAGCTGATCAGATAATCCAAACCATAACCAAGAGATAGTCCAAGCCAAAAACATAATCTTCTAGCTGCAACAACAACAACGACATCTTCTCCACCAAACTTGCGGACAAACTGGATAACTACAGTGTGCACAAGTGAGCTCTGTAGTTATGATAATTTCCTGCCATAATGAAGACTGGCCTCCTATGTTTATACTAATTCTAGCTAACTTCTTGGGCCGACTTCTCATTCTGGGTGCCTATTTACTTAGTATATAATATTTCTTCTATCCGACTTTTTTTCTTGGAGGCTAATAACCTAATACAAATTATCCTCTTGAGCTGACTTGTCTTCTAGGGTTATTAGCCAACCCATTAGGGTTTCTTCTTGTCCCAGTATATTCTATTCTCGTTAGGTTTACACATGGAGGTAAATACCTCCCGTAACTACCATAATATCAACAAAGTCAACACACATGCAAAAAAATATTACAAAGATCTACATGAAGGAATTTTCTAGGCTACATGGAGTGCCTAAGGAAATAGTTTCAGATAGAGATCCAAAGTTCACTTCTAATTTTTGGAAAGTTTTCTTCAAAGGTTTAGGGACAAATTTGAATCTCAGTATAATGTATCACACAAGGTAAGATGGGAAAACATAGATGACTAATAGAATAATTTAGGACATTCTCAGAATGTTTGTGATGGACCAACCAACAACGTGGTAGGATTATATCCACTTAGTGTAATTTTCTTACAATAATGGGTATCAGGCCTCATTAAAAATGAGTAATTTTGAAGCATTATATGGTAGGAAGTGTAACACACTAGTGAGTTGGGATAATTTAGCAGATAGAGCAGTTGTTGGGATAAATTTGTTGAAGTAAATGGAAGAGAAAATGGAAAAGATCAAGCATAATTTAAAGGATGCCCAAGATATTGAGAAAAATTATGCAAATAAGAGCACAGTTTTCAAAGATTTCAAAGTGGGAGAAAATGTATTTTTAAAAGTGAAGGTGAAGGTAAGTTGGATAAGATTAGTAAGCTTCAATAAGTTGGCAGTAAGATATTGTGGCCCTTTTGAAATATTATAAAAGATAGGGCCAGTTGCATACATACTAGCATTGCATGCATCCATGAGAGTGCATAAAGTATTTCATGTATCATTATTAAATAAATATGTACCTGAACCTAACCACATAATTAATTGAAATGTGATCTAGGTGGAACACGAAGGGGGTTTTCAGGTGGAACTAGTACACATCTTGGACCGAAAATTCAAAGTTCTTAGGAACAAATCCACATGGACGGTAAAGGTTCAATAGACTTGATATGGTATCGAAGATGCAACGTGGGAGCACAAAGAAAACATGCGGGCAGAATACCCACAATGTTTTGTCAATTTTGAAGAGAACATAATGCAAGACTCCATTTTGAGGAGCTAGAGTTCCAGAACCACATCTCAGAGTCCTAGACAACCTACACCGACGACCCTAATAAAATATTGGCACATTCCTTGGGTTAGCGGGTTGAGAGGAATAGGATATTATGGTTGGAACTACTATTGGAGTTGTAAATTGAATAATTTTATTTCTTTAAGCATTGTGATATATATATATATATATATATATATATATATATATATATATATCGACATAGTATGCACTAACGACAACACACAATTGTAGGGGAGGGGGATTGTAACATCCCCATTATCATCCTCAATTTAATTAATGTTTAATACAGATATAATATGTGGCTATGACCAAGTGATGTATATGCAAAATGCATTTCTAAGTTTTAATAATAAAATATGATGCTAAATTCTAAGGGGACATGGATAGAGATTGGGGATGGATTAATCCACAAGAGGGGGGTTCTAGGAGAATGTCTAAAAGAGGGGTCTAAGGGGGAATTACCCATGTATATTAATTCCACCCACATTTCTTAATTTTATTATCTTTTTTTTTACATGTGGTTCATGGCACCAAAGACCAGTACTTTCTACGTCCAGAGAAACCCCCCCCAAAATCCGCGAGAGAACATGGGGAGGTCGATCATTTTCATAATACTGGGGGTTCAACAACAAGAGCATCATATAGACCCATTTAAGGGCATCACATGTCACTTACAAGGAATTGAACATGGATGGGGAGGGTAACAACCATTCCTCCCAACCACCCAAGCTACATCCAATGGACTCAAACTGAATTCATTATCATTGTATATTAAACTCTATTTTCTAATTGAGTGTCCACAAAGCGAATCATTGAATGCATGTAAGAGGGTGGGTGTGAGAAGTCACATCCCATAATTATTGGGAGCATGGGGGTTGAGTAGAATCAACTTGGGGAGGTGTGTGAGTCAAGCAAGTAAGCCAAAGAGAGGAAATTCATATGGGTAGTTACACCAGTTTTAGACAGGAAAGGTTTTTTGCATGAAGAACAAGAAAACAGAAAAAAAGAGAGCTTGGAGATGGAGTAACCATGCATGGGGGATTCTAGATCATACTGGAACATTTTCGGAGCATTTTGGATATTAATAATGAAGATCCATGTTGTTAGGCCTGAATAGTGAACTCCTATGTGAGTTTCACTATAACAAAAGTGTTTTTTGTTGTTTACTAGTAGTTTTCCTAGCAGTGAGTTCCCTTGAGTTCCCAATAGAGATATTCCTGGTTACCTATACCAAAGAGACCCTAATAAATAAATGGGACACCCAAGGGACTAATATCAATGAAGGGGTACATTCCTTGGGTTGGGAAGTTCGATAGGAAGAGAGCTAGTGGAAAATCAAGATAGATGTAGGAGAATGCCAATGGGTTGTGGGACTTTTTAGTTGTGATTGGAAAGTGAGAGACCACCCTATTTTATGGATTTCTAGCCACAAATTAGGGGTTACTTGTTGTTTATATTTGGAATAAAAATTCTATGGTTGGATGGAACTTCCATCCCAAGTAGTTGGTCGCACAACTAAATTAAAAAGATAAGTGTTTTATATGCTTATGTGTTGTATTTATGAGTTAAATTATTGTGCATGAACTCCATGTATGGGACTAATTTATATGTTGTTGTAATAATTTATTAGGTGCATTCATGTGTGATTTTATCACACTGTAGATGCATCTAATTAATGGTATCAGACAATAGTTAAAACTGTGTGTAATTTGTAACTGATAAGATACACGAAAATTAGCCACTTGTAAAATCTTAATTTTTATGAGGATTCCACACGAAATGGGCCTTAGTTGGGCTAGGGAATGTTACAAAATTTGTGGAGAGCTCTATTATGTCTATGTTGAACATATGGAATGTTCTCATCCCATGTACTTGGATTCTTGGAGTTGTACATGTATAGGATATGCACAATCATCCTGTTAACCACCTATGTTAGCCCATATGTTTGGGGGTGGAATGTTGGATTATTGAGAGGGGGGGTGAATCAATAATAGATAAATCTAATCCTTTTAAACCATATAATGAAACTATTATATCAATGTAGCATTATCATCCAATATTTGCAGAGTAAAGAAAAAATGAACAAATGAACAATCATACACATACATAGTACACCAATGTTTTTACGTGGAAACCCAAAGCGGGAGAAAACCACCGAATACTTTTTCTTATATGTCTTGGAGAATTACATTCATTGAAAGCACCAACTTCCTTTGTTTTCTAGTTGCAACTGGAAGGAGGCTCCAACCCCCTATTTTCTTAGGCTACAACCTAAGGGAAGCTCCAACTCCCCAATTCTCTGGCTACAACTAAAAGGAGGCTACAACCCCCTATGTTCTCCAGCTACAACCACCTGTCCTTGCCCTATCCAACCTCCCTGACGTATAAGTAGAATGATGGAACCATTGTCACACTATCACTGTGAGATATAATGATGTAAACTTGTACCAATCAACCTGCACCAAAAAACCTGTACCAATAACCTGAAACATGCATCAACCATGCATCAACCTATACCTCAACATATAATCAACCTGTACCATAAATTGGTGCATCAACCATGCACCAACCTGTAGCAAATAACCTATAATCAACTTGTACCATAAACAAGTGCATCAACCATGCACCGACCTTTAACTCAACCTGCAAACCTTCCTTAACTTTAAGAACAAGAGACTAGAATTTTCATCAAACTTTACTTTAGTCTCACATGACTAGTTTTGGATTAGTCAACAACCCTAACTTGAAATAACCATAATTATGTACCTGTAATGAATAAATATATGAAAATAGTACACAATTTTCTTTAGGGTGTTTTATGCAATTCCTTCAGATGTCACTAATTGGAACCTCTCAGAAAAAGAGTTATTTAAAAAATGGAATACCTTGAAAAATTATGGATTATTCTAGAGAGAGAACATTTAGAGCGTGCCCCACACAGAATATTTGTTGTATGGATATGAAACGTTTACAAAAAATACTAAAGAATGTACTCTAACCAAAACATTTGGTCCTATTGAATTTGGATCTGCTATGAAGAGGTTATGACGTTTTTACCTGAAACATTTTTTTTAGACTAGTTTCAGGACTAGCCACAAACCCTATTTTCCATGGAGTGTAATTCCAAAAATACAATGACCCACAAGCCGAAATTTGTACCACAACTACTTGGATAGGTTTCCTCAATGGCCTTCCAATTTCATGGTCAAAATTATTCTAGAAAAAAAGTTATCGATAAAATGGTGAGATGACCTATAAATAACATACCTTAGAAAGCATCATCAAAAGAATTTATCCTCCCTTGAATTTCAGTCTTCTTTACTTCACCTTCCCTCTAAAATTCGACTTAGATATTCTTTGGTTACCTCAGTCACCTATATATATTCAATATGCTCAAGTGTAATTAAAATGAGAGAGCCTTGCCTCTTATTTATATTTTCATGTAGCTTCCTCAAGGGGTTACCTTTTAACCATCTTAACCCAATTTAGGGAAAACCCACTTCTAACCATTTTCCATAATTAGAAAGTTATCCATTTACTTTAATATTTAAATAATCCTCCTTGACTTTGTCACTTCACTTTATTATTTAAATAATCCTCTTTGACTTTGTCACTTCACTTTACTATTTAAATAATCCTCTTTGAATTTGTCACTTCACTTTATTATTTAAATAATCTTATTTGACTTTGTCACTTCACTTTATTATTTAAATAATTTCTTCTTTGCAATAACTTTGACTTCTTTGACCTTTTGGGGTTTCAAGCCAATCATATTAGGGTCCTTCAACTTCGTAAGGCCATAGCTTTCAAACCGTGAGGAGTTATGTGACATTCCACATACCACCGGAAATGGAATGACATGTACTATCCATCTAGAATAGTATTCCCTAAAATTATATCAAAACGCATACCATTATACATCAAACAAACTTGGTTCCATTACCCAAACCTTTGTTCTATTGGAATTCACAACCAGACTTTCTTCAAGGGTTGACATCAATGAAAACCAACCCAATTAATCAACAATATCCCCCTTTGGCATTGATGGAAACACTATGATGCAATATTGAAATCATATTACTCATGCTCCCCCTGGAACCATGCCTGCATCTTTGTGACCAGTGCTCCCCCTAGAACCATGTCTTTGTTCTCTGCATTTGATAAATCTCTCCCCCATTGTCATCAATGGAAAAGGTGTATTTCCATTCGGGGCTTCTCCCCCTAACTGATTCATCTGATCTCCCAACCTGAACTGTCCTCTTTATGGTCCTTCCTCGTGTACATCTAATACATATAATATAAGAATTCAAAATCATTCATTTTGGAGTAGAAATAACTATGAGTTTCTGGCAAAGATACTCAAAGGATTCCCATGGAAACGATTTTGTAAAGATGTCCGCCACTTGTTATTTTGTGCCCACATATTCAACTATGATATTCTTTTCTACAACCTGTTCCCATAGAAAGTGATACTTTATTGGAATGTGCTTTGTCTTGGAGTCCATCACCGAGTTATTTGAGATACTGATGACACTTGTATTATAACAATAGATTGGAATGGGCTCATCATACTCAACATGTATATTTGTCAGAGTTTGTTTCATCCATAGAACCTGTGTACAACATGTTGTTGATGCAATATACTCTGCCTTGTTTGTAGATAAAGATACTGATGATTGTTTCTTTCTTAGCCATGATACTAAACACTCACCCAAGTAGAACGTTGCTCCACTGGTGATTCACCAGTCATCAATGCAGCCTGCCCAATTTGCATTTGTGTAGGCAATAAGTGATATATCCTTTCCTTTTGGATACCATAATCCAAAATTTTATGTTACTTTGAGATATTTGAAAATCCTCTTCACTACTAATACATGTGATTCCTTTGGTGCTGCTTGAAATCGTGCCACCTATCCAACTTCCTACATTACATCTGGTATGGTTAAAATAAATTTCAATCCTTAAAATCATTCCTGAGCCCATAACATGTATGTCTGCAGCTTGAGCATCCATGAGGTTTACATGGATGGTTGTTATGTCCATGTTCCCTCTCCTCACTATAATATGTTATGCATACTGAACCTCCAACCCCTCTATCAATGTCACTAGCCGACACCTCCTGCCTAGATAGTGCAACAAATCTATTGTGTTGCACTAGGCTACGAGTCGATGCTGAAATGGCTAACTTTACCTATTGCAATCTTTCTGCAATAGGTGGATGTTGGGTAGGGGGTTCAGGCCTGCCTTCACATAGGGGGATGAGGACCTAACATGAGGTCATGCTTGACATGATCTCATTTATGTGTGCTATAGGGAAATTCCCCCTATATTGGGTCTAAGGTAAAGGCAAAGCGATAAATACCTTAAAAATTTGATCTACCATTAATCTACCCCAAAACCAACTAAACTAAGTGATGAGAGAGAAAGGAAAGAGAGTTAATGAATGCACCTTTAGTCCTTACAGTTAGTGTTGACCTCTTTTTCTTGTTGTCTCCTCCTAGATCACGGGTCTCCTCCCAAAGATGACCTGTAAACAGTTAGGAATACAATGCAACAACATATGCAATCTCTTCTAATCACTTTAAAAGTTTAGGCATAGATATAAATGAAAAAATTTAAAAAATCATGTAAACATAGGGTTTTGGAACAAGCATGAACTCTTTTATTCAATTTCAAGATAAAAAGGATTACAACCTTTGTTGGAAACCACTCCATGAACCAAGTTCGGGTTGCTCTGTTGTGGCTCCAAGTGCATCAATCCCACATTAGCTTCTCGCAACCAACATATCACAAAGGGAAAGAGAAAGGGTTGCATAAGGAGAAAGCATGGAGTGGAAGTGTAATACCCCAAGGACGCGCCCCAATTACATTATGAATTGTAATTATGTTGTATAGGCTGGTGAGCCAAGTTTATATAATTTGGTGGGCTTATGTGTTTATTAGGCCATAGATCCTAAGTGTTGAAGGCCAAGAGCCTGATTTTTGTACATGTAATGATGCACATTATTAATATAAAAAACATCTCTGCATGTGGGCCGACCATAATGAATGAGTGATGGGGGACTAATCTTCCACAAATTCTGGGTAAGGGAGAGGGGCATGAAATGTTGGGAAGAGGGGCTAAGCTTAGGAGCTTAAGTCCTTGGGAATAATATTTCAATATTACTTCAAAGTTGTGTAAATGTTATGTTTATTCCTAAGTTCCTAGGAAGGGGACCGTGTGCAAAATGGGGAGCATGCAGCCCCGGGGAGACAAGTGTCGACCTAGGCACATGTAGTTAAAACCAGAGAAGTGAGTCGTGTTGGGGGAGATCTCCCACTCTTCGTCCTCCGTTTGAACTTGCGAGTGCCGAGGATCGACCTCTGTTTTTCAGTGTTTGTGATGGGGAATCCTTACCTAAACCAATAAGCCTATGCATGTGAAATTTGTACACCCTCACACATCTTCAAAACCATAACCATGAACCCATTCTGTGTTGCATGATTGAGAAACCTAAATTCGCTTGGGTCATGTTGTGTTATTCCAGTGACTGTTGTGGCAACGCAGTTCTTGATTGTGGGAGGTTGTTGCCATTGACTTTGCATTCTTGAGCCTTGTTGTTGTGTCCTCACTATGTTGGAATTGGTCAAAAGAACAAGTTTCCAAACCTGTGAACAACTCTCTCCAGGTGAGAGAGTGGGATGAGGAAGTAAGAACTCCTGGAGGGGGTTTTGTATTTGCTACAGAGCTCTAAGACTTCTGGTCTGGTCTGTTGTTGAAGCCCAAGGCAAGGGAGGTTTAGTAGTTGAAGGACTGTCTTGGTGATAGTGAAGGTGTATACTCTTAGGGTGGGACAGGCATGTGGGGAATGAGAGTCTTTGAGCAGTGGGCGTAAGTGACTCCTGGGAGAGAATCCTTCCTCTGTGACTGTGTGTCATCCATTGACCTTGCCTAGCCTAGGATTCCCTTGCCCGGTGGAGCTTAGTTCCATCTCGGGGGTGACCTATTGCTGAGAGTAATGAGCAGCGCAGCGTAAGGCTAGGAGGTTCGTGGAAGGTCTTCACGCAGTTGGTGGAATTACCACAATTTCAAAGATAAGTATCTGATTATGCTTAATATTATGTTCTGCATGCTTGTGATGCTTATATGTTATCATGTATTCTGTTGCGCATATGAGTTATTATTAATTTTCTTGGTGATGTATATTAGTAGTAATCATGTGCTTACTCTGTTTTGTTTGGTTAAATCTATGAATTAGATTTAATAAGCATGTTTTATATATAAGTATGAGAATATTCCACGTAGTAGCGTTTTCCTGGTTGTGGGGTTGATGGTCGGGTATGTTACAATATGGTATTATAGCCAAGTTTTTCATTGCTGAGTCTAGATGGGAAAGATAAGGGGTTATTGGACCCGAGGTTTCAGGTAGAAATTGTGTCTAGAGGGACTAATTTCAAACCTTAGATTATTTTTGATTGCCAAGGGGTTGCTTCGTTGTGTTACAAAATTACAGTCGGTGTGGTATTTGGCCAGAGAGAGAGAGAGAGATCAATGCATGAAGTGTTGGAGTCGTTGGATCTGATCGGGAGGAAAGGAGATCCCTCACGACCATCATATTTGAGGAAGGTGCAGGAGAGTTATCCTAGAAACCTTTCGAGGATTTGGCTATCAGGAAAAGCAAGGTGTGTTGCTGCATGAAATCTTGATGCCCGAAACTCCAAAGTCCCAAAACAATTTACACCGTAGATCAGAGGAAGAAAAATTGACCGTTGGATCAAGCAGAAGGTAAATCGCGATTTCATGATTTCGGCTATCGGGAAAAGAGAGATGTGTCGATGCACAAAATCCCGAAACTCGAAGTCCCAAAAATAAAAGTGAACATGGTGGGACCCTATGACGTCACCGAAGGTGATGTTGATCTTCCTAGACCTACCACATGCCACCGCCTTAGTTGGTGATAGTTGTACTATGTGGGTCCGTAGGGTAAAATAAATCATAATTTTGGATGTCGTAATATTGGGAGGAAACAAGTGTGGGAACTCTCAAGGTCCGAAGTCCTGAAAACTTCGAGGACGAAAAGACCACAATGGGTTCCAACTATTGGATGTCATGTAGATGTGGACCATTGATCCACCCGATCTGGTGAGTTTGGTAACAAGAACTCGAGAGATAGTGGTCTAGCTTTGGGTCACAGACCGTGATCGCATGGGCTGGGCACTAAGAAACAGGGGGCTATTGCCTGAAAGTTACATAGCTGAGTAGAGATCAAAAGATTCATGAAGTCGAAACATTTTCTTAAAATCGGGTTGGTTTTGAATGTGTGGAATTTGTTAAGGAAAGATGGCCTGACAAATTCTGGTTGTCTACACGTTGTGATTGTAGAAGTTGATTAGGGCCATAACTAATTAGAGTTTTCACTGAGTGCAAATAAATGGAAGAGGCATGAATTTCCTTCAGTGTAAAAAATGAAAGAGAAGGAATGGAATTCCACTTGGGAGTCGAGGGATCAAAATCCAATGGACGCGGAAAAGAGATGGATCAGGAAGGGCATATGATGAAAATCATTGAAAGACTATAGAGGGATGCCCAGACTCATTGAGATGATAGCTGAAATCTCATGAAAGCCAAGGATCAATAGGGATAATTCAACTTGAAGTTGCTAGGGAGACTGAATAGGATTGAAAATAAATTAGAAAAGGAGGGTGACTCGAGCAGAACAGGGAGTCACCAAACTTCTGAGAGGAGAAGATCAAGGAGTGTTGGTAGACATCATCATCACTCCCAAAGTCACTACAAGAGAAGGGAACATAGTAGTTCAAGCCCATCTCCTACCAGAAACACAAGATATCTGCAGTGGATGAACTGAAGGGCGAAATGAATAATACTAAGCCTCCTACATTTGAAGGAGAACATAAGAAGGAGGAAGATGTTGAAACATGGTTTCTTGGCATGAGGAAATATTTCCAACTGTAGGATTATTCCTCTCATGTAGAAGGAAGAATTGTGATGTATCAACTGAAAGGAAAAGCATCCATGTGGTAGGATTAGCTTGTGAAGGTACAACACATTAGAGAGAAATATATAACTTGGAAAGAATTCAAGAGATATTTCGAAAATAAATACTTGACTAAAAGATACTATGACAGAAAGATGAAGGATTTCTTTGAACTCAAGCTAGGCAGCATGACCATTGATGAGTATGAATGTAGGTTCCTAGAATTGCTAAAGTATGTTCCATTCATCAAAGATGAGACTGTCAAGGTTCAGAGGTATCTAAGTGGATTGCCACCTTCCATTGGGGACAAGATTTAGTATGATGACCCAAAAACCATGGAAGAGACAATCAGAAGGGAGAAATGCTTATATGAAAAAAAAAAAAAAAAGCCTTCCTTCCAGAAGGCTTGGGAAGACAAGAAGAAGTTCAAGAAAGAGTAAAGACAAAAGGGAAGCAAGCCCTCCTTTTTCAGAAATAGTCCTCAGGGACAACCAAATTTTAGAGAGCCCAAGAAGGCTGAAGTGGGTGCACAAATTCCAGGACAGACACCTATGGAGTGTTGGGGTTGTAAAGGAAACCATAGGTACAAATATTTTAGGATGAAATAGTGGAGGACATGGGAAGTAGAATGCCAAGGATCTATGAGGCCCTGGACAACAAGCAAGCTGAATTTGAGTTGCACATGATTGAAGTGGAAGGTATGATTAAAAACCAACCAATTACTATTTTAATTGATTCAGGGGCTAGACATAGTTATATATATCCTAGAGTGGTGGAAAATTTTCATTTGACGAGAAGAAAACATGAAAAGTAATGGTTAGTGCAGTTGGCTACAAGAACCAAGAGGAAAGTCACTGAGTTGGTTAAGTCATGTCCTGTGGACATGAATGCAATGAGCACTAAGGCTGAATTGAATATTCTTCCTTTAGGCTCTTATGACTGTTTAATTGGGATGGACTAGATGGAATAGCACCATGCCATCCTAGACTATTGTAGCAAGGCATTCACTTGCCTAGATGAGGAAGGGAATCAAAAATCAGTCCAAGGAATTCCTAGAGTTGCTGCTATCAGAGAAATTTCATCATTGCAGCTGAAGAAATGCTACAGGAAAGGTTGTCAGTTGTTTGCAGCCCATATGGAGGAAGCATCTAAGGAGAAGGTCTCAAGGATTGGATACCATGCAGTAATAAGAGAGTTTGAATATGTATTTCAAGAGGTACTCGGACTACCTCCGAGGAGAGATATTGACTTCTCTGTAAACTTAATTTATGGAGAAACTCCAGTGTCGAATGTTTCTTATAGAATGAGTACGCAGGAGCTGAAAGAGTTGCAATTGTAGATTGAAGAGATTCTGAAGAAGGGGTACATACACCCAAGCATGTCAACTTGGGGTGCCCCAATCTTGTTTGTAAAGAAGAAGGACTGAATGTTGAGGCAATGTATTGATTTTAGACAATTAAACAAAGTAACTGTTAAGAACAAGTACCCTCTGCCGATGATTGATGACCTCTTCGATCAGTTGAAGGATGCGAAGATATTTTCGAAGATAGATATCAGGTCGAGATATCACCAGGTAAGGATAAAGGATGAATACATAAACAAGACCGCCTTTAGATCAAGGTATGGTCATTACGAGTTCACAGTGGTGTCACTTGGGTTGTCAAACACACCCGTTATTTTTATGTTTCTGATGAATGGTGCATTCAGGGACTATTTGGACAAGTTTGTCATAGTATTTTTGGATGACATTCTGGTGTATTCCAATTCAAAGGAAGAGCATGAACAACATCTGAGGATGGTGTTGCGAGTGCTAAGAGAGAACCAACTGTATGCCAAGTTGAGCAAGTGCTCATTTTAACAGGAGCGGATCCATTACCTAGGGAATATTATTTTGAAGGATGGGATAGTTGTAGATCCTGAGAAGATTGAGGCCATTAGAGGATGGTCAGTGCCAAGGAATGTGATAGAAGTTAGATCCTTTATAGGTCTAGTTGGTTATTACAGAAGGTTCATCGCAGGGTTCTCAAGTATATCTCACCCTATCACTTCCTTGCAAAGGAAGGAGAAAAAGTTTCAGTGGACAGAAGATTGCGAGAAAAGATTTCAACGATTGAAGAAAGTGTTAACCAGTGCTCTAATTTTAAGGATTGCAGACCCAAATGAAGATTTTGTTGTGTGCATTGATGCATGTAAAGAAGGACTGGGAGGAGTCCTTAGTCAAAATGGATTTGTAATTTGTTATGAATCCATAAAGTTTGAAGAGCATGAAAGGAATTACCCAACTCATGATTTGGAGTTAGCAGCCATCGTTCATGCTCTGAGGAAATGGAGACATTACCTCATGGGAAAGAGTTTTGAATTGAGAATAGACCATAACGGTATGAAGTATCTCTTGGATCAACCAACCTTGAATGCTAGACAGAGTAGGTGGATGCAATTTCTCTGTGAATATGACTTTGATATCAAGCATATGAAATGGAAGGAGAATAAAGTGGCTGATGCACTCAGCATGAGAGTACATGAATTACATGCTACAACCATTAGCATGTATCAGACCAATATAAAAGGAAGAATTTTGGAAGCTGCAAATGCAAATTTGTAGTACGTGGAGTTGGTAAAAAAGATACAACAAGGTGAAACACCACAAACAGTGGAAAATTATAAGTTAGAGAATGATGGAATACTTTTGTACAAGAACATATTTTATATACCCAATGTCCTAGGTTTGAAACTTGCAATTATGAGAGAAATGCATAACGTGTCTTATGTTGGGCACCCTGGATATCAGAAGACTGTGGAAACAGTCAAGAGCCGTTACTTTTGGCCAGGTATGAAGAAAGAGATCACTGAATACATCACCAGATGTATGGAATGCCAGAAGGTTAAATCTGAGCACAAGCACCTAGCAGGGTTGTTGCAGCCTTTACCCATTCCTGAGTGGAAGTGGGAGGTAGTGACAATGGAATTCATCACAAGTTTGCCCAGAACAGGCAAGCAACATGATTCCATTATGGCGGTGGTGTAAAATCTTACATAACCTACCCATTTCATTATTTTAAGGACTACTCACAAGGAAGTGGATGTTGTCGACATATTTATGAAGGAAATGGCACGATTGCATATGATTCCCAAGACAATTGTGTCCGACAGAGACCCGAAATTTACCTCAAATTTCTGGAAAGGGTTATTCAAGGGATTTAGAACAAATCTGAATTTCAGTACAACCTATCTCTCTGAGTTGGATGGGTAAACAGAGTAGGTGAATCGAGTGATATAAGTCATAATGAGGATGTATCTGATGGAAAAACCATCAAAATGGGAAGACTAACTGCAATTGGTAGAATTTGCCTACAACAATGGGTATCAAGTATCATTGAAAATGATCTAATTTGAAGCACTTTATGGAAGAAAGTGAAATACTTCAGTAAGTTGGGATAATGAGGATGTATCTGATGGACAAACCATCAAAATGGGAAGACTAACTGCAATTGGTAGAATTTGCCTACAACAATGGGTATCAAGCATCATTGAAAATGATCTAATTTGAAGCACTTTATGGAAGAAAGTGAAATACTTCAGTAAGTTGGGATAATCCAACCGACAGAGAAATAGTTGGGCCATAGTTGCTCAAGGAAATGGAAGAACAGAGGTTAAAAATTAAGCATAATTTGAAAGCTTCCCAAGACAGGTAGAAAAGTTATGCTGAGAAAAATAGAACCCATAGAGAGTTCAAAGTGGGTGATCATGTTTTTCTGAAAGTAAAAGCCAACAGAAGTTCCCTAAAGATGGGAAACTATTTGAAGTTGGTAGCCAGATTTTGTGGGCTATTTGAAATCCTAGAAAGGATTGGGCCAGTTGCATATATGCTTGCATTACCTGCATCCATGATTGTACATAATGTGTTTCATGTTTGATTACTTAAGAAATATATACCTGATCCTAATCATGTGATTGATTGGATCCATAAGGCTTGTAAAGGTCTAGTGGACCTGGTATGATCCTGAGGACAAGAAATGGGAGCATGAAGAGGCTATATGAGCAGAATACCCACATATTTTTGAAGATTTTGGAAATCTTGCTGATGTTGTGTGAAAGTTGCACTGACGACGGTGCAAAAATAAGGGGAGGGGATTGTAATACCCCAAGGACGTGTCCCAATTTCATTATGAATTGTAATTATGTTGTATAGGTTGGTGAGCCAAGTTTATATAAGTTGGTAGGATTATTTGTTTATTAGGCCAGAGAGCCTAAGTGTTGAAGGCCAAGAGCCTGATTTTTGTACATGTAATGATGCACATTATTAATATAAAAACATCTATATGTGTGGGCTGACCACGATGAATGAGTGATGGGGGACTAAGCTTCCACAAAGTCTGGGTAAGGGAGAGGGGGATGAAAGGTTGGGAAGAGGGGATAAGATTAGGAGCTTAACTCCTTGGGAATAATATTTCAATATTACTCGAAAGCTATGTAAATGTTATGTTTATTCCTAAGTTCCTGGGAAGGGGACCGTGTGCAAAATGGGGAGCATGCAGCCCCAGGGATATAGGTGTCGACTTTGGTGCATGTAGTTAAAACCATAGAAGTGATCTGTGTTGGGGGAGATCTCCAACTCTTCGTCCTCCGTCTGAACTTGCGGGTGTCAAGGATTGACGCAGCCGCACCCGCAAGCACACTCGCTCACATGATCTTGTCTTCCTTTCGGCCCAAAGAACTAAAACGTCCTTCTATTTCCCTATCGGGAAATTCACACCCACAGAAATCTCTATGCGATCCCCTTTCTTATTTATTGGGGAATTAGAACTCATGAATTCACAAGTCCAATGGTCGAGCGCTGCACTCTCGAATCCCCGAGACCCGATACCTCAGTCAACGCTGACCTTATCTCACCCTATCGGGACTTCTACTCTATCGTGATTTCACTACTCACAATATCGAACGCCTTATCTCCCCGACTCCCGATACCCGATGTGTCGAAACTCTGACGCACACGTGCGAGTTGACCTTCACGCTTCCTGTCACTTCTATCGGGACTTTGGGGTTCACAGAATCGTGAATCCTGATGTCGATGATCTCAGGACTTTACTTTTACCAAACTCAGATATGGTGTGCCACCTGTCTTCCACTCACTGACTCCACTGTGGCCCACACACACTGCCTTTTGACTGTCGGGATATCGCATATCGCGATATCGCAATTATTGATGCAATAATTTGGAGCTTCGACTCATGAAACCCCGATTCACAATATGTGTGTGAATCCAATGGCCCTCGTGGTCCTGATCAACGGCTCCGCCCCTCCTGAGATTTGAACCTTTTGATGTTCTCGCCATAACCTCCTTGCACCTTCGCAAGATCTAATGGACCTCGAAACTTCACGAAATCTCCTTGGAGGATTTCGACCATCCGTTCCTTCCTGATGAAATCTATGAAATGACGAGACGTTCTTCCACAGAAATCGTCACCCTGTGCACAAACCTACGACGCTCCTTGCAACCTTCAAGGCACAAATTTCCTTCTTCGTCCTTCAATGAATTTGAAGGCCTATCCCTCCTAATCTTTCCCACGACCTTCAAGTCCTCCCAGAAACTCTTGCACGCACTCCTTGCGACAACCCTTCAACAACGTCTAAGTGTTGAAGTCTCTGACTCTGCGCACACCTACAGCAACAGTCTTAATTCCCTTTGCTCAGAATCGTGACATCGCGACTCTGAGTCTTAACTTAGCCTGTGCACTCCTTGCACGGCTCCCCTACTCAACTGCACTTCTGGGAACTTAGAACAAAAGTTATCTCTATCAGAAGCCCTCTGTCAATGCACTCCTTGCGGACACTTCAACTGCACTCCTTGCAGGAATTCTGTGGCTCATAATAGAGAAACAATTGAAACTAATTCCTCCTTCCTCTCAGACTTCAATTCATACATGAAATCACATACACAACATAAAAACAAATGTAAACATGAAGCAAACATTCATGAGCATATCAACAATACACAGAGAATCAGACACATAACCATGAATTTGAATCAAAGATTCTTCTATTAATTCAAATGTCTGTACATGGGTGTTATTCATACACAGCTCTCTAGTTTTCCTATGCTCCTTCTTGGATAATACAAATGCACAAATGAGGGTGTCTATATCCCGTTTCCCTCTTGCGCTCTAAAACTATCAAATCTAGAATTAAATGTTCTATCTACTTACATTAACTACTTTAAATGCCTCCATCTACCTAAGGACGAGAGCTATCCGCTCAAGGTCCATTTTCAGTATACAAGTGCACCTCATCTTAATGGTTCATTTAAGATTGCGCAACAATTCCAAAGGGTTTTCAAAATTTGTGCTGGCTTGTCCAGCTGTCTTCCGCTTCCGCGTTGGCTCGCTTGACATGAGACATACTCCTACATCATACTCCCTCGCTAGAAAAATTTCATGGGCTCCTGTCCATGAGCTCCTACATGGTCTATCCATTCTTCTGTATCTTAGCTTCACTCTCCTAGCTGGCATATTCAACTGGATGATTCTTCCACTTGACTAGATACTCGAAGTATTCTTTTCTTCTAGTCCTTTTGCTTACTCTCTTGTCCAGTATACACTCAATCTGTGGCTTCTTTGCAAATGGCATCTGTTTTATCCACTGGATCACTGGCTTCTCGTCTCCAGTCCCTGTTTCATCAGCTCTGTATGGGTACAAATCCCAGACATTGAATATCGGAGATATTCCAATTCCATCCGATAATTCAATCTCATAAGCGTTTGTCCCAAATTTTCTCAACACCTTGCATGGCCCGATTTTCTTCATCTTCAGTTTATTGTATGTTCCTCTTGGGAACCTTTCCTTCCTCAAGTGTGCCAGAACCAGATCAACAACCTTGAACTGAAGATGTCTCCGATGTTGATCTGCTCTGCGCTTGTATTCCTGACTTGAATCCAGCAGTTGCTGCTTCACCTTGCTGTGAAGTTCTTTCATCGCTTCAGTGAATTCTTCTGCACTAGAGCTACTAGTCACAATCTGTTCTGAATCCCTTAGTTCAAAAACTCCTCTCGGCTGCATACCATAA
Organism: Picea glauca; assembly: GCA_000966675.3. NCBI lineage: Eukaryota > Viridiplantae > Streptophyta > Pinopsida > Pinales > Pinaceae > Picea > Picea glauca. The sequence goes on from JZKD02S2248359.1 coordinate 753,783, forward strand.
ACAACCTGAAATGGAATTTTGTCTATGCTCCTGTTCACTGAATCTTTATACGTGAACTCTGCCTGTGGCAATATGTTGTCCCAACTACTGTGGTGCTCTGTCACAAAGCTTCTTAGTAAGTCTCCTAGACTTCTGTTGACCACTTCCATCTGTCCATCTGCCTGAGGATGATACGCTGAACTAAACATCAAATTAGTCCCCAACTTCTTCCATAAGGTCCTCCAAAAATGCCCTATGAGCTTCGTATCTTTGTTCGAAACTATACTTTTCGGCAACCCATGAAGTCGAATGACCTCTTTGAAAAACAGATTTGCGATGTGAGTCGCATCACTGGTTTTCTGACACGAGATAAAATGTGCCATCTTGGAAAACCTATCCACTACCACAAAGATTGAATCAACACCTCTTTGTGTCTTTGGCAACCCTAATACAAAATCCATGTTGATTTCATCCCATGGCCTCTCTGGTATGGGTAACGGTTGATACAAACCTGCATTCTGCCTTCTGCCCTTTCAATGCTGGCAAATTCTACATCTATCCACAAATATCTTTACCTCTGCTCACATCCCTGGCCAAAAGTATGATTCGCTCAGCTTTGCGAACGTTTTATCATGACCAAAATGTCCTGCCAATCCACCACTGTGTTTCTCCTTCAACAGATTCTCCCTCATGGAGCATTTCGGGATACACAGTTGATTGCCTCTGAACAACAATCCTTCTTGGATCATGTAGTCCATCCATTGGCTTCTGTCTCTGAGAACTGGATTCTCCGCTGCTTCATACACCTCTCTAAAATCTGGATCATCTGTGTACATGTCCTTGAGATCCTCAAAACCCAATGTTTTGACTCTGAACTCCTACAACAGTAAACACTTTCTGCTCAAAGCATCAGCCACTTTGTTAGAAGTACCAAAAATATGCTTAATCACAAAAGTAAAATTCTGCATATACTCTACCCATTTGGCATGTTTCTGATTCAACTTCTCCTGTTGAGTCACAAACTGTAGTGCATGATTGTCACTGTACAATAGAAATTCTTTGGGTATCAAGTAATGCCTCCATTTCTTTAATTCTTGTATGATAGCGTAAAATTCCTTATCGTATGTGGAGTATTTCACCTTCGCCTCATTCAGATTCTCACTGAAATATGCAATCGGCCTATCATCTTGACTCAAGACCGCTCCTATTGCAAATCCGCTTGCATCACATTTCACCTGAAATGTTTTCAGGAAATCCGGCAACACCAACACTGGTTGTTCCGTGATCTTCCGTTTCAACAAGTTGAAACTCTTTTCAGCTTCTTCTATCCAATGAAAAGACTTATGCCTTTTCTTCACTGTATCCATCATCGCTGCGCTAATTCCACTGAAATTCCTGATGAATTTTCGGTAGAAACTAGCCAAACCATGAAAACTTCTCTCCTCGAATACATTCCTCGGTGATGGCCAATTCTTGATCACTTCTACCTTATCTGGATCCATCCTCAACTCATTAGCCAATATAACAAAACCCAGATAAATGAGCTCTATCTTCATAAATGAGGATTTCTTCATGTTTATCAACAGCTTCTCCTGTTGTAGCCTTTGCATCACTGTAGCCAAATGCTTTAAGTGCTCTGCCACTGATTTATTGTAAATCAGTATGTCATCCAAATACACAATGATGAACTTCCCAATGAAATCCCTCAGGACTTTTTTCATCAACCTCATGAAGGTACTTGGCGCATTTGTCAAGCCAAATGGCATGACAAGCCATTCATACAAACCCTCGTTTGTTTTTAATGTTGTCTTCCATTCATCGCCTTCTCTCATGCGAATCTGGTGATATCCTCTCTTCAAATCAATCTTTGAAAAGTATTTTGCTGCGCCCAAGCAATCCATCAGATCATCCATCCTCGGCAATGGAAACCTGTATCTAATGGTTATCTTATTGATCGCCCTTGAGTCAATACACATCCTCCAGCCTCCATCTTTCTTTGGACTGAGTACTGTTGGAACAGCACATGGACTCAAGCTTTCCCCGACTAACCCTTTGTCCAACAACTCCTGGACTTGCCTTTTAACCTCTTCATTCTCTTGCGGTGTCAGTCTATACGTAGATTTGTTTGGTAAGCTGGCCCCTGGCATGAGGTCAATATGGTGACTCACACTTCTTATCGGTGGAAACGGATGGGGTACTTCATCCACGACTATATCAGCGAACTCCTCCAGCAGTTCCTGAATTTCCTCTGGTAAATCGTCCACTCTCGTGCTAGTCAGAACAATCCTCAACTCCTGACCACAAAGAATTGTGGATCTTCTTTCTTCTTCACCTCCGTAAGAAGCTCCTTCCCACTCATGAGAAGTACTCTGTTGCTTACTTTCGGCTTTACCTCCCTATCTTTAATTGGAAGCAACATATGGGTTCTCCCATTCTTCTCCAAGGTATATGTGTTCATTCTCCCATCATGAATCACATTCCTATCATATTTCCATGGTCTACCCAGCAATAGATAAAAAAAATCCATGGGAATAACATCACACAAGATCCTATCATTATATCCACCTATCTTGAATTCAACCAAGCATTGTTTAGTAACAGTTACCTGGTGTCCCTTCTATAGCCATGAAACTCTGTATGGGCTTGGATGATCAGTCGTCTCCAGCTCTAGCTTTTCCACCATTTATGTTGAAACGAGATTATCGGTGCTACCACTGTCTACAATGACCTTGCACACCCTGTCCTTGGTTTTGCAGGCAGTCTGGAATAATCTGCTCCTCTGGATTGAACTCTCCACCTCCTTCTCGGGTGTCAAAAGAGATTTTCGCATCATAAGCGATCTTCTGCCTTTAGCGTCTTCTGCTTCAGCATCCCGCTTCTGCGCTTCGGTGATGTGAGCTTCTCCAATGTCCTTTTTCTCTGGACACTCGTAAGACTTGTGCCCATTCTTTCCGCATGTGAAGCACGTGATTACTCCACCTCTTCCTCTTCCTCTACCTCTAGTATGAGGAAAAGTGTTTGCGTCAGCATAATCTCCCCTCTGTTCATTATGCTACCCTCTCTGTTCTGCATATGGCCCCCGCTGTGAGGTTCCACCTCTTTCAACCTTAGTCTGAGGTTTCTTCCATTCCTCCTTGGGCTTCTGGAATTTGTCCTAGGCAACTTCTTTGCCTCTGGGTTGACTTCTACTTCGGCCCCTCTGACTTTGTTTTCGGCTCAGCTTCTCCTCAGCTTTCAAAGCCATTTTATAAGCATCTTCCACCATTCGGATGGTAACTATGTTCAATGTCATCCTGAATTTCATATCTCAGACCATTCAGATATATAGCAACTTTTTCATCATTGCTCTCCCAATGACCTGCCCTGATGTTCAGTCTATAGAATTCCTCAGTGTATTCTTTCACTGTCATCAGCTTGTATCTCAGGTTCTGCATTCTCCTGAACAGAGTAATTTGATAATATCTGGTGATGAATTTCGCCTTCATCTTTGCGATCATTCTGTCCCAGCTCTTTATCTTTTGCTTTCCCTTGCAGCATCGGTCAGCTTGTAGTTCATCCCACCACAATGTTGCATGTCCTTTCAAGTGTGTAATAGCATGCTTGACTTTCTTATCCTCTTCGAAATCTTCGTAGTCGAAGTATGTATCCAGAGCTCTAATCCAATCTAGAAGCTCCTCTGCATCCAAGTTTCCCTCGTAAACTGGAATGTCCATTTTTTCTCTTGCACCCATCCTGGCAATAGCTTTGATCAAATGCTCGTTTGATGCATCTTCGACTGCAACCTCCTCTTCTCGTTCAGCCTCAATCTCGCTCTCGGAATCACTCAGATCCCCTGCACTAGCTGTGCATCTTTGCATTGTCTCCATACCTTTGATTCTAGCTCAGAGATCATGCATCTGTCTCTCCATTTCTGGATTTGTTACCTGCCTGCCTCTTCTCCGCACCTCCCTGTCCTCTGGATCAGGTGACTGTCTTTCTCTCCTCGGTGGCATGGTGAATCCTTCTCTGCTACAGAAAGCAAAGAATCTTTCTGTGCTCTGATACCAAACCTGACGCAACCGCACCCGCAGGCACGCCCGCTCATAGGATCTTCTCTTCCTTTCAGCCTGAAGAACTAAAACATCCTTCTATTTCCCTATCAGGAAATTCACACCCACAGAAATCTCTGTGCGATTCCCTTTCTTATTTATTGGGGAATCAAAACTCGTGACTTCGCAAGTCCAATGGTCGAGCGCTGTATTCTTGAATCCCCGAGACCCAATACCTCAGTCAACGCTGACCTTATCTCACCCTGTCAGGACTTCTGCTCTATCATGATTTTTCTACTTGCGATATCGAACGCCTTATCTCCTCGACTCTCGATACCCGATGTACCAAAAATCCGACGCACACGTGCAAGTTGACCTTCCCGTTTCCCGTCACTTCTATCGGGACTTCGGGGTTCGCGGAATCGCGAATCCTGATGTCGATGATCTCAAGACATTACTTTTACCGAACTCCGATATGGTGTGCCACTTGTCTTCCACTCACTGACTCTGTTGTGGCCCACACACACTTCCTTTTGACTGTCGGGATATCGCGTATCGCGATATCGCAATTCTTGATGCAATAATTTGGAGCTTCGACTCACGAAACCACAATTCATGATATGTGTGTGAACCCAACGACCCTCATGGTCCTGATCAATGGCTTCGCCCCTCCTGAGATTTGAACCTTTTGATGTTCTGTCTGTAACCTCCTTGCACCTCCGCAAAATCTAACGGACCTCGAAACTTCACGAAATCTCCTCGAAGGATTTCGACCGTCCATTCCTTCCTGATGAAATCTATGAAATGACGAGACATTCTTCCACAGAACTCGTCACCCAGCGCACAAACCTGCGACGCTCCTTGAAATCTTCAAGGCACAACTTTCCTACTTCGTCCTTCAACGAATTCGAAGGCCTATCCCTCCTGAGCTTTCCCATGACCTTCAAGTTCTCCCAGAAACTCTTGCACGCACTTCTTGCGGCAACCCTTCAACAACGTCTAAGTGTTGAAGTCTCTGACTTTGCGCACACCTATAGCAACAGTCTTAATTCCCTTTGCTCAGAATCACGACATCGCGACTCTGAGTCTTAACTTAGCCTGCGCACTCCTTGTACGACTCCCCTGCTCAACTACACTTCTGGGAACTTAGAACAAAAGTTATCTCTATTGGAAGCCCTCTGTCAACGTACTCCTTGCAGACACTTCGACTGCACTCCTTGCAGGAATTCTCTAGCTCATAATAGAGAAACAATTGAAACTAATTCCTCCTTCCTCTCAGACTTCAATTCATACATGAAATCACATACACAGCATAAAAGAAAATGTAAACAGGAAGCAAACATTCATGATCATATCAACAATACACAGAGAATCAGACACATAACCATGAATTTGAATCAAAGATTCTTCTATTAATTCAAATGTATGTACATGGGTGTTCTTCATACACATCTCTCTGTTTTTCCTATGCTCCTTCCTAGATAATACAAATGCACAAATGAGGGTGTCTATATCTCGTTTCCGTCTTGCACTCTAAAATTATCAAATCTAGAATTAAATGTTCTATCTACTTACATTAACTACTTTAAATGCCTCCATATACCTAAGGACAAGAGCTATCCGCTCAAGTTCCATTTTCAGTATACAAGTGCGCCTCATCTTAATGGTTCATTTAAGATCACGCAACAATTCCAAAGTGTTTTCAAAATTTGTACTCGCTTGTCCAGCTGTCTTCCGCTTCCGCGTCGGCTCGCTTGACGTGAGAGATGCTCCTACATCAAGGATCAACCTCTGTTTTTTAGTGTTTGCGTTGGGGAATCCTTACCTGAATCGGTAAGCCTATGCATGTGAAATTTTTACACCCTCATGCATCTCCAAAACCATAACTGTGAACCCATTCTGTGTTGCATGACCGAGAAACCCAAAGTTGCCTGGGTTGTGTTGTGTTATTCTAGTGACTGTTGTGGCAGCATAGTTCCTAACCGTGGGAGGTTGCTTCCATTTAATGTGCATTGTTGAGCCGCCTTGTTGTGTCCTCACTGTGTTGGAATTGGTCAAAAGAACAGGTTACCAAACCTGTGAGAAAACATCTCTAGGTGAGAGAGTGGGATGAGGAAGTAAGAACTCCTGGAAGGGGTCCTGTAGCTGCTACAGATCTCTAAGACTTTCGGTCAGGTCTATTACACAAGCCTAAGGCAAGGGAGGTTTAGCAATCGAAGGACTGTCTTGGTGACAGTGAAGGTGTATACTCTCGGGGTGGGACAGGAATGTGGGGAATGAGAGTCTGTGAGCAGTGGGCATAAGTGACTCCTGGGAGAGAATCCTTCCTCTGTGACTGTGTGTCATCTATTGACCTTTCCTAGCCTAGGATTCCCTTGCTCGATGGAGCTTAGTCCCAGCTCGAGGGTGACCTACTACTGAGAGTGATGAGCAATGGAGTATAAGGCTGGGAGATTCGTGGACAGTTTGCATGTAGTTGGTGAAATTACCACAGTTTCAAAGATAAGTATCAGATTATGCTTAATATTATGTTCTACATTCCTGTGATTCTTATATGTTATCATGTATTCTGTTGTGCATATGAGTTATTGTTAATGTCCTTGATGATGTATATTAGCAGTAATCATGTTCTTACTATGTGTTATTTGGTTAAATCTGTGAATTAGATTTAATAAGCATGTTATATATATAAGTATTAGAATGTTCTGTGTAGTAGCGTTTTCCCGACTGTGGGGTTGATGGTCGGGTACATTACAGGAAGGTTGAGGCTAAAACTTAGAATGGGATGCAAATATTGGGATAAGAAAGGGAAGGGATTTTGGCAGAGTTTTCTTATTATCTTTCTCATGTTCATAAATGACTCCCCAAGACCTATTTTTGTATGAGAAAAATATGGTTATTCAGTTTGGGGATGAGCTACAAGGGGTAAAATGGTTAGGAAACCCTTCATAGCCCTAAAACTCCTCCAAATTCCATGCAATTTCATATTTTTTTGCAAATTTTGGAGGTAAAAGAGGGTTAACTAGCATGCATCATCTGTGTGTACATGAGCTAACCAGCATGCATCATGCATGTGTACGCGGGATATTAGTGCAACATGGCGCATACGCTATCCAAAAAATGGTTTTTTAAAAGGAAGCCTCAATAGTATTTTGACTAAGTATGCAAATGGAAGGGCCAATGTCTTGTATGAACATATAAGGAATTTTGGACTATAACATTGTGTGGACCCTATACCCTCCTTCTGGAAGTATCCAATGTCAAACTAGTTGACATGCTTACCCAAAATAAACTCAGCCCATTATTTTCTCAGAAAATATAAGGGCATCTACCTGTTATTGCAAGAAGGTTTATAAAAAACCATATACAACCTATCCATCCAATTTTGATTAATATGGGGTGGATGCACCAGTCAATGGAGATGCATTTCCTGTTCAATGGTAGTTCTTTTCTAGTTCTAGGATCCCTCAAAATACACAATAATTGTGGTTTTGAAATGCTCAGGTCCTTGATTTGTTTTATGTCCAAACTAGTGCTATAGTACTCATACATTCTTTCCATATAATCAGAAATAGAGGTCAATTTCCCTTGGGCACTTGCAATGGAATTCACAATGATGTCCAAAGAAGTGGCTAAGGAGACTCTCCTAGGCTCTCTAGTGTCCCTTAATTTTTCCTCAAGGGTTCTTAATATAACCGATCACTCATCAATTTGAGCGTTTACATTGGGTGGTTGTTGTGGGTTGGGGTTTTGATCTTCTTGGTTTTCTTCTGAGCAGTTTTCATTATCTCAAGGTTCCATCTTATTATAAATGTTGCAATTTAAAATCCATGGAATCTAAATTAGGTTGGTTTTTTAATTAAAATACAAAATTGCAATTTATTTTTAATTTAGATTTTTCGAAGAAAAAAAATAAATTGGAAATGACTAAATTGGGTTAAAAATAAGATAAATCAAACATACTTGGACACAGTGGAAATATGCTTCCTCCCTAGATCCTCTATTTTCTCAATGATAGTATAAGCGTGAGTGCGGTTTGTGCACAATGACCACAAATCATGCTCGTGGCCTCTTTAAAAAGTCTATCAGTAGGAACGTGCATGCATTCTTGCTAATAAACCTATGTGGAAAGCCTCATGGAGGTTTGGCCACCTCTAAACCTAAAGGTTTAGGAACACATGTGCATTCCAAAGAACACACACACGTTCTTGCAACTGCGCGTTCTTGTTGCATGGCTTACCACTTTTCCAACCATGAACTTCTTGCACTCATTCCATGACTTATTGCTCAATTTTCAAAATCAGAAAAAAAAGAGTATTATGGATGCATTTTGGGCCATAAATTCGCTAAAAGGAAAAAGAGTATTCCTTGTGATTTTTGGAGGGTTCGAGAAATCTTTGATACTTAGATCTTAAGTCCCTCTCAAGATGGTAACATGTCGAGCATAGGGTGAAAACACTCTCCATCATTCAGTCCCAATTCGAATCACATTTAATCTGTCTAAAACAAAGGAATGGTAGAATTATAATTTGATAAGGGAAATCAATGCATTCAATGATGTAGGATACCTTTGCTCACTAGTAGGAAGAGCCAGGAAATGGTGGTATGAGAACGACTAGATGGTGTTGTAGGTCAGAGGTAAGTGTTTGAAACCTCGCGAAAGATGCTCTGTGTGGATCAGAAATCCATGCTCACTTCCCTAGTTCTCCATTGCCTGGGAAAGGCTGACAATAATAACACTAATGTTTCCATCAGAATTGATAGGGATGGATAGAGTTTCTCCTTCATATTTAATTATCTCCATAGAGGAACTGTGTAGTTGTAGGACGTTGTCATCATGTGAGAGCTCTAGGGGGAGGTTGAGTTCTTATGCCTCTCCATCCTCATCACCTTCTGCGAGGAGTAAATTCAACGGATGGAGGAAGCAGAAGAGGCTATGTGGAGGAAAAATATCAAAATTTTGAAGGAGGAGATCAAGAAGTGTCTCAGCGAGGCGATTCTCACAAGGTGTCAATGAGGTGAGGTGACTCTCGCAAGGAAATTTTTTTGACTCAAAATGAATTCTCGAAAAGGAAGAGAGATCTTATCATTTTCAGAACACTCAAGAGCTCCATTGTTGAGGGCACAACTCGATTGTTGAAAATGTTGGCCTAATTCCAATCCTACACTACTCGCACAAGCCATATACAGGTCACTATATGCATTAACAACAACAATACATTGCATCTCCCACTGTGGTGATGGAGACATTGGTTATGATGTTCATCTACCCATCAACAGATGCAATACATTGCATTGTTCACTGTGTTGATGGAGACAATGGTGGTGATGTTCATATACGCATTAACAGATGCAATACAATGCATTGTTCAGTGTGTCAATGGAGACAATGGTCATGATGTCCATTAATTCATTAAATGGAACAAATGAAATTAGTCGTAGAAAACACTACACACTGCAGATAGGTGGCAGGTCTAGTGTAAAGATTACGATACGTGGCCTTACTTTATAGGGTTTGGACAAACTATGAATACCAAGGAACTCTCCCTTATAAAACACCTTGAGTGTAATTAATTAAAAATTTAAAAATATAACTTATAAAATGTAAATTTTGTAAGAGAATATATTAACAATCTTCATAACTAACAAAGATAATATATTAACAATCTTCATATTCTTTTAAAGTTGCAAATGCTAGTATCACTTTATAATAGCAAGAGTCGGCAATTGGTAATGAATGCTCACATTTAAAGTAATAAATGTTGATATCACTTTATAATAGCAAAATTTACGAATTGGTAATGAATATACTCGTTTAGAATAATTTTTTTATATTTTTTCAAAATTGTAAATATTTAATATTACTTTACAATAACAAGAGTCCTGAAATGGTAATGTCCTTCCTCAAAATTGTAAGAGGGTTGTTTGAACAACTAATAATTGTAGGTTTGAACAACTAATAATTGTAGGAAAGGAAGTATAATTTATATGTAACATGTTTATAAATGTTATTTGTATGTTCTTAACTTATTAGAATCCATCAAAGTTATAGTAATATTAAAGGAATTTTATGCTACTTTTGGTTGAATGCCTAAGAGAAAAGAACAATAATGAATGGAAGAAAATATTTTTCAAATTGTTAGAATTCTATTCAACTTATATTGTGTACTTGCTAGCTACTTCCATAGACAAACTTGACCAACTTTTGTGTTGAGTGGAATAAATGTTGAAGGAAACCATTCATCATAAAAATCTTCATAGAGAGTTATAATACTTGTAGGTTTATAATGTTAGATCAATCAAGTTACTAATACATGTAGGTTTATAATGTACGTTAACATGATATTTGCTAGCCAAGATTCTTTACTATGTATGCTTTATTGTACAATATCAATAAAAAAAAATTACAGTGTATACTTTATTATACAATATGAATAAAAAAAATTAAAGTGTATACTTTATTGTACAATATCAATAAAAAACAATTTATTGTAAATATGTGTATTATTTATATTTATATGTATGAATTAATATTGAAATTTACAGTTATTGTATGGATTAAGTGTTTTTTGAAATCAATAAAAAATTAAGTGTTCTTTAGAATCAAGGAAGATGTAAGAGTTACAGACCATAAAAAATCCTATATTATCAAAGTGCAATTCTAGTGACAATCACATAAATAAAATCCCAATTATGTTGATTTATCAATTTATACAAGATCTTGTTARTTATACATTTGAACAATGTAGGATCTCCAAATGTGAGCATAGAAATTAGTGCAAAATTGTGCTCAGTATACATTTGAATAGTGAAAGAGGATCATAATTGTTATGTCAAAACTAATTATTGTTAATAAAAACACCCACCATATCAATAGGTTTATAGATATAATAGTGTACACTCCTAGAAATATGGTGATCTGGATTGTATAGAGAATAAAATAAAAGATACGAATACAAATGGAAATACACAAACAAAAATATTGTAGAGAGTACAATAATACAATGAGAGCCAAATTATATTGATAAAAAATAAATAGAAAAAGACCATGAAATGCAAAGAAACACAAACTATCTAAAAAGGTGGTATCTATCTCTGAAGAGAGACGTGTCGATTATGCTCATTCTCTAGAAGAAGATTGCAAGAGGCCAAAAATAGAATTTTAACATAATTTACCAAACCCTAATAGGAAAAACCCTTAAATATCCAAAACCCTATCCCTGAGAGATGAAGTGGTGAAGGGAAAGCATGCCTTGAGGAGTCTAGTTGATACATCAACTTCCCAAGGATGCAAATTTTGCATACAAACTCTGTTTCGGGTGCACAATATCCCATTGGAAAGATCTTGATGACAATAAAAATTCAATCAAGGATTAGGTATTCCATGGCAACCATAATCTTTTGCAGGGCCAAAAACCACTATTTAGAGCCTCAAGATGCGTTGAAAGTTGAAGAACTGAAAAAATATAGAAAAAACTACGAAGATGGGAAACTCTTATGAGTTAGTGGAAGAGGTGGGTGGCCACCAATATTATTTTAGATCAATCTTCCTCCATTAGAAAGAAATTTTCCCCATTGGGCTAAGTGACTCCAACAGATAGGGAAAAATTTGTTGAATTTGACTCCTAGTGAGCCACGTGCCTTGGTGAAGAAGTTGTCATGTTTTTACAACTTGATAGAGTTGTATGTTCTATTGGTAGGTACCAATCATCTTGGTGTCGATAATTCAATCTATTGTATCATACTCAATACAATCAATGTTAAAAAATATGGTCAAAGTATATCCACATTAAATACTAGATGCAAGCCAAGGAAAGGGATAATACTCAAGTCAAAATAATTTTCACCCACAACCATCATGATTGTGTAAGGCCCATATCTAAGTGGCCCAAGATTCTAGTGGGGGCCTATGAGGTGAGCTTTTTGCAAATGAAACCACACCTTATCACCAACCTGAAACTTGTGTGGAACCCAATGTTGGTCTTTCCATTGGTTATAATTGGCATTGGATTTATGTAGGATATCATGATCCTATTGTTGTATGTGTTCAAAAAAATTGGTTTCTTTATTTTCCATGGTTTGATCATGGGAGGACTATTCATGTTTAGATCTAGTGGGAAAAGCTACATCAATGGGTGTCCATGGTCAGAACCCTAAGAACACTTGAAAAGGGTTGTGACCAATAAAGTTATGGAGAGATTTATTGTATCTATGTTGAACATATGGAAGGTTCTCATCCCATGTACGTGGATGCTT
>JZKD02S2248359.1:766055-779644 GCA_000966675.3 Picea glauca
TTTCCTAATAACTAGGAATTAGTGATACTAATGTTATCCTAATATTAAATACTAATTTTTTTTTGAAACCCCAACCAAATTAACCACATAAATGGATGAGTTTCAATATATTCACCAGGGTTAGATATCACACAAAAGTAGTACAATTCTCTAATGAGGACCATGATGCCCAAATTCCAATACTCATCGGTCTTTGATGTGTCCATAAATCAAATTTCTTTGACTTTTACTTACCACTTGATTATGTGCGATTACCCATAAAGAAATCCTTCACTTTAATTATATTATAAAATAAAATAAAGGAAAGCCTATTGTATTGTTGGAGTTTTCTATTCATGACCACAATGCGCTTTAATCAAAATTAAATTTCGTGTTAAGATGCCCAATGATATGTGTAAAGGAAGGAATAATCACATAAAGAAAATCCGAAAACCTATGGAAATGCGTGTTGTTATAATTTCATATTAAGGAACGGGATGCCCAATGGACAAAATTTTGAATTTTCTTGGAAGATGTCGCAGACTACTACTTTCACTTTTAAATACCACCGAAGTATGTGTGAAGAAATTATTTCGTTTTTTTAAATAATCAAATCTAATTATTTAAAAAAAAATTGTTATAATAATATATTATTTAATATTAAAGTAAGCATCAAATCAAACATGAAATTGATATATGAAAGGTCAAGCGAATTTAATTATTTAAAAATTTATTTATTATAATAATAAATAATTTAATTTTAAAGTAAACATCAAATTGATATATATATATGAACCTCTTGTTTATAGGATTAAAACATAAAATTTGAAATTACAATTTATAAGAATCACTTAAAACTCAAATCTTAATTACAATTTAAGAATCACTTAAGAGGCCAGAAATGTGTTGAAGCCATCTATCCTCCTCCTCCTCCTGCTTCATCTTCATCTCGTCCGCCGTTGTGTTCGCCTGCATCATGAATGTTCATGGTAAGGAGATGCCCTTCACTCCGGATCAGTTCGTGCAATTACTCGGCCTTTTTGGTAGTTTTTCAGTTTGGCAGGTTTTTCCTAGTTTTTGGGTCCTTGACTTCTAGGGTCGTTTTGAGGCCCTAAACAACGTTTTTAGGGATTGCCACAGTCAAAATGTAGACAGAGTTAGATTTTGATGGCAACATGTGTAGTCCTCGGATAAAACATTCCAATGGGCTGTTGTGTGCCTAAAAAAGAGATCATATGCAAAAGTTACGACCACGGGAAGTTGATGTACTAGCTTATGCCAACGGGGCCCACGTGAATTTTGGCACTTCATCTCCTAGAGTTAGGTTTTTGGATGTCTAGGGTTTTTGACATTCATGCTTATTGTAAAATGGCCTTTAGAGCCTCATTGTAATGATCTTCTTGTGAATGAGCACAGTCGTCGCATCTCTTCTCAGAGATAAGCCGCCACCATTCTAACAAGCTTGTTTTCCATTGCATTTTACAGTTTCAGTTTATTTTCCTTATTGAATAGAAACCAATTTTACTGTATCTATGTTATTATGTTTTAAACATCTATTAATAATTTGTATCCATTTTGTTCTTCTTATAAAATATGGATCAGTGGTATTAGAGCGGTCTGCTCCTTGTCATTCTTAATGCATGTCCCCAATGAGGTCAGGGTACAAAGAATTGGGTCTTGAGCTTGTTTCTCTTGAGGAAAAAATCTCTTGCACACACAAGCGACCTCTCATGGAGGAATAGAAGAAAGATGAAGGGACATGAGATCCTATCAAAATGTTGCTTGAGGAAGCCCTCACACAACAGAGGAATGAGATGATGGATAGTTTTGCGCAAATACTTCGACGACTACCGACAAGCGATACATCTTCCTCGAGCGGAGGCGCCGCCCCGTTTAAGGTACAAATCAAATTTGATATCCCTATATTTGAAGGTCATATAGATGAAGATGATGAAAAACAATGGTTGAATCTACTAGAAGGGTATTTTTCTGTCCATAACTTTTCGAATAGAGAAAATATTACTTTTTCGCTCCTCAAAGTCGTTTCCCGTGTCAAATATTGGTGGCAAACTTTCTGTGAGAAAAAGGAAACAAAGGAACCCTAATTATTTACAGTCACGACCACCTGGGAATCCTTCAGGAATGATATTAAGGAACAATACTACCCTGTCGGAAGTTATGACAACTTGTACACAAAATGGACCACACTACGGCAAGAAAGAGACCAAGCAGTGCTAGATTTCACAAATATCTTCCATACCTTGTGCACCAAGTTGGGTATCAAAGATTCAAAGTGACATCTGGTGCTCAAATATTGCAGTGCTCTGCATAGATACATCTAGAACCAAATGAAATTTCTGGACATCTTATCCTTAGGCACGACCTATCGATATGTTGTCAAAATCGAGCAGAAGCTCAAACAAAAGACATGGAAATTTGGGCCTAGGAACCTCTCACAGCAAAAGCTAGGAAAGGGTGGCCCCAACCTGCAGAACAAAGGACAGAAAAAATATGGACAGTATGAGGACAACCAGTCAAATCCGCAAGCAAAGAAGGACATCGAAAAGACAAAGAAAGATACCAAGAAGTGGTACGACTTCCATAAGAGCCCTTGACATAAAAGAGCCCTTGACATAACACTATTGATTTCCCATCAAAACAGTCGTTGGTGGCCAAAGTGAAAGCCTCTGAATTAGATGTGAGTTCTGACTCTAAGTCAAAAACAGAAAGGGGAAGACAGATCATTAACACGGAACCTAGTGCCACATTTGCTACCACCAAGCTCCAGCCTAGTAAACCAGACAAGCTAGAAGAATGTGAGCATCTTTTCCATTCAAAGATGTGGGTAAAAGGAACCCCGTTGCACTTCATCGTTGTTAGCGGTAGCTAGAAGAACCTCATCTTAGCAAAGGTCATCAAGCGGTTGGCCCTACCGACAACGCCGCACCCATAGCCCTACACCATTGGATGGCTTCACCAAGGAAGCAATCTCCGCATCAACCAACAGTGTCGACTGTCATACGACATCAAACCCTTCAAAGATAAGGTATTGTATGATGTTTCTCCTCTCAAAGTTTGTAATATTTTTTTGGGCCAACCTTATTTATGGAAATGTCATGTTGTTTATGAGTCTAGGCCTCGTAGTGTTATTATTACTTTGAAAGGGAAATTGTACAAGATACCCAAGGTAGTCCCACCTAGTGTTATTTCCTTGATCTCTGCCAAGCAATGCAGGAAGGTCATCACTTAGACCGGAAAATTTGTCTTCTTTGTAATTCTCTCTCAGAGTGAGCGAAAGATCGCAATCACATCTAGGGCCTCCACAGTCGATCTCTCCACACAATATAAGAAAGTGGATAAGGTCATGAAAGAATACTAAGATATTTTCTCCTCTCCTACTGGGGTACCTCTACACTGCCAGGTCAAGCATCGCATCGATCTGACGCCCGACGCACCGCTACCCAATGGGCCAGTCTACCGTTGCTCTCTATTAGAAAACAAGGAGATCAAGAGGTAGATCTAAGAACTTCTCCACAAGGGTCACTTCTGTCCCAACTCATCACCTTGTGGGAGCCCAATCATGCTAGTGCAGAAGAAAGATAGGACCTGGCAACTCTGCATTGATTATCGGGCCCTGAATAAAATCACAATCCGGAATCAGTACCCAATTTCTTGAATCGATGACCTCCTTGATCATCTCATGAGGGCCAAACACTTCAGTAAGATTGATCTGAAGTATGGATACCACTAGGTCCCAATAGAAAAGATAAATGTATGGAAGACCACCTTCAAGTCAAAATAAGGTATTTTTGAATGGTTGGTCATACCCTTTGGTTTGACAAATGCTCCAACAACTTTTATGAAGATGATGGATGATATCCTGCAATATTTCACCAATACGTTTTTAGTGGTGTATCTAGATGACATCCTCATATACAACAAGACATGGGAGGAACACTTGCAACATATTCAACAGGTTCTGCACATCTTGCGACAACACAATCTATATGCCAACTTGGAAAAATGCTCCTTTGACATGGACATGGTACATTACTTTGGATACATTGTTGATAAACATGGTGTGCATGTGGATCCATCCAAGATCCAGTTCATTCGTGACTAGCTAGCCCCAACCACACTCACTGAGCTTTAGATCTTCTTGGGCCTCACCAATTTCTATCGTAAGTTTGTTTTGGGATTCTCTCGTATGGCGTGGGACCTTAGCCAAGTAACCATAGGTGGTGGTAAGGAAAAACAATTGTGGGGCATGCCTCAACAATAAGCCTTAAATAATTTGAAGAAACTCTTGTGCTCATCTTGAGTAATTTCATTACCAGACCTTCACCATCCCTTTGATATCGAGACATATGATCAAGACTATGCTTTAGGCACCGTTCTCACTTAACACAACCACCCCGTGGCATATAATAGTGAGACACTATCAGATGTTGTTCGTAAATACCATACTTATGACAAAGAAATGTACTCCACTGTGCAATCCTGCCGCTAGTAGAGACATTACATTCTTGGGAAGGAGACAATCATCCACACTAATCATAAGCCACTATAGTTCATGCAGACCCAAGGAAAATTGTAGAATGACTGCCATCAGAGGTGGTCCACATACTTACATCAATTCCACCTCAACATCAAGTATAAAAATAAAGTACCAACCGAGATGTTGATTGCCTCAGCCGACCTCCATTCGCGACACTCACCATGGTGCTAGAATATTGTGGCCACGAGACCTCTGTATGGCCCCACCTCTATGAGACAGACCCTGAATTCTCCACCACCTACCAAATATTGGGAGAAAACTCAGTGGTTGCTAATTTCCATCTTCAAGACAAGTTGTTGTACCATCTGGGCCATCTCTGTGTTCCATCAAGTGAGTGCATGAAGCTGATTTGGGAAGCTCACTACAGTTGGGTGGCAAGACACTTTGGCGTCGAAAATACAGTGGCAGTGCTACAAAAACATTTCTACTGGCTGAAAATTCGACAGGATGTCGGAAAGTATATCAGGTCCTGCACGACCCGTGCCATTGCCAAACCAAAAACTAAGGAACAAGGCCTATACACCCCCCTGCCTACCCTTGACAGACCGTGGGAATCCATCTCAACGGACTACATGTCGGGCCTTCCATCCACCAAGAGGGGAAATGAATGTGTTTTTTTGGTTGTTGATCACTTTTCCAAAATGGCGATTCTGGCTGCCTACATGAAGAGCATCACAACAGAGGCCACTGCCAAGCTCTTATTTGAACGAGTATGGGTACATTTTGGGATCCCACAAACCATTTTCTCAGATCGGGACAGTCGGTTCCTCAACACCTTCTGGTTGAGCCTTTGAGCACTGTTGGATACTAATCTTACCAAATCCACTACCTTCCACCCCCAGACAGATGGCCAAAATGAGGTTGTCAATTGGATGATCATGCATATCCTACGCATGTATAGTTCCAAGCACCCCTACACATGGGATGAGAGCCTTCCCTATGTCCAACATATCTACAACTGAGCCTTGCATAGCTCAACTAGCCACATCCCCTTTCAGGTGGGGTTGGGATTCCAACCATTAGGCCCCATGAATGTTGCACTACCCTTGGTGACCACCTCGGGGGCCTCGTCCCCTTCTCCACCTAAAGATGACAAACAGACCCGGTTCATTGATTGGATCCATCACATCCGCCAACATGTTCATGATATTTTACATAAGTCCAATTCCAAGTACAAGCTGCACCATGATCAATACCAGGTGCCACATAGGTTTCAAGTGGGCGAAAAAGTGTGGTTGCACTTGTAGAAAGAACACCTTATAGAACCCCATCAGAAGCTTCGTCCACTCTGTTATGGGAGATACACCATCACCAAGGCTATGGGTGACAATAATTTTGAGCTCAACATTCCTCCTTTCCTTGGCCTTCACCCAATATTCAACGTGGCTCTCCTTCAGCCATATTTCCCACCATTATTGGACACCTTTGAGATAGCAGAGCAGTTGACACCAACAGAGCTCAACCCTGACTGCATGCAACAAGAATACAGTGATCAAATTGTGGACACACAGGTCAAGGGCACTATACAACAAAGGATCCAACTTTATGAAGTTGTCAAAGCAGGGCAGCTCCTGCACCAAGGCAAGTGGCTCACCCGGGGCCAAATTCAGCAACAATATCCTCATTTGATGGGGAACTCAGCAAAATGGAGACCATTGCTTCATAAGGGGGGAGGATTGATCCAGATGGATTTCAGTGGCCTCCCACCTATTCTAACTGGTTTGTTTTGGCAGTTTTCCAGTTTGGCATTTTTTTTCTATTTTTCGGGTCCCTGACTTCTAGGGTTGTTTTGAGGCTCTAAAAAATGTTTTTAGGGATCTACATAGTTAGACTGTACATCGAGTTAGATTGTGACGGAAAAATTTGTATTCCTTAGATAGACCTTTCCAAAAGGCTATCGTGCGCCTAAAACAGAGATCGTATGCAAAAGTTACAACCCCGAGAAATTGATGCACTAGCTTACCCCAATGGGGCCCACATGACTTTTGGTGCTTCATCTCCTAGGGTTAGGTTTTTGGATGTCTACCTAGTTTTTGACATTCATGCTTATTGTAAAAAGGTCTTCATAGCCTCATTGTAATGATATTCTTGTGAATGAGCGCAACCGTCACATCTCTTCTCAGACATAATCCGCCACCATTCCAGCAAGCTTGTTTTCTGTTGCATTTTATAGTTTCAGTTTATTTTCCTTATTGAATAGAAACTAGTTTTAATGTATCTTTGTTATTTTGTGTTAAAAATCTATTAATAATTTGTATTAATTTTGTTGTATTCATAAAATCCGGATCACTTGTCTAGATGAAGAAGGGCATTAAGGAAAGATTGAAGGCATCCCAAGAGCTATATCTGTTAGAGAAATTTCAGCTATGTAGTTGAAAAAGAGTTTCAGGAAGGGATGTCAGATTTTTGCAGCCCATATGGAAGAGGAAGCCAGAGATAAAATGTAAATTATTGAAGATCATCTAGACTTGAGGGATTTTGAGGATATTTTTGGGGAAATCCCAAGATTTCCACCAAATAGAGACATTGATTTGATGTTGGGAGTTTCCTTAGTGTCCAAGACACTTTACAGAATGGGCACACTAGAGTTGAAAGAGTTGGAGATGCAGCTTGAAGAATTGTTAAGGAAGGGGCATATACATCCAAGTGTGTCACCTTGGGGTGCCCCAGTTATTTTTGTGAAGAAGAAAGTTCGAAAATTAAGGTTGTGTATTGATTTCAGATAACTGAATAAGGTTACCATAAAGAATACATATCCATTTCCAATGATTGGTGTTCTATTTTCCCAACTGAAAGGTGCAAGAATATTTTCCAAGATTGAATTGAGATAAGGTTATCATCAAGTGAGGATAAAGGAAGAATATGTATACACGAAAACATTTAGAACAATATACAGGGATTATGAGTTCATGGTAGTGCAATTTGGACTATCAAATGCTCCAATTTTTTTTATGTTCTTGATGAATGGAGTGTTCAGGGAATACCTGGACAATTTTGTAAACGTGTTCCTAGATGATATATGCATATAATCTAAGTCAAAGGAGGAACATAAGAAACAATTAAGAATGGTGTTGAAAGTCTTAAGAGATCATAAGTTGTATTCCAAGATAGGTAAATGCATCTTTTATCAAAATAAGATTCACTACTTGGGGCATATAATTTCCGCATAAGGGATATTAGTGGATCCTTAGAAGATAGAGGCCATTAGAGGATGTCCAGTGCCAATTAATGTCATAGCGGTCAAATCATTCATGGGTCTTGTTGGTTATTACTGAATATTCATAAAAGGATTTTTAAAAATTTCAATCCCAATCATTTCTTTGCAAAAGGAGGGAGTGAAGTTTGAATGGAATTCCAAGTGTGAAGAAAGATTTTAACAACTAAAAGACATCTTGAAAAGCACGCCAATATTGAAGATTACAAATCCAAATGAATATTTTGTAATGTGCACTAATGCATGTAAGGAAGAGATCAACGAATTCCTCACACAAAGAGATCATGTGGTATGCTATGAGTCCAAAAAATTAAAATATCATGAGAGGAATTACGCTACACATGAATTGGAATTAGCAACAATTGTACATGCATTAAAAATATGGAGATATTACCTCATGGGGAAGAAATTTGAGCTAAGGAAAAACCACTATGGTCTGAAACATTTGTTCAGACAAACAATATTAAATTCTAGACAAACTAGATGGATTGACTTTATGAGTGAACATGACTATGAAATTAAGCATATAAAAGGAAAGGAAATCAGGTGGTTGATGCACTCAACAAGAGAGCACATGAGAGACATATTGAAACCATCAAATTGTATAGAACTGATCTGAAAGATAAAATTATTGTAGCAACAAATTTAGATCAACAATATTTGAAAATAAAGAAAACATTACAACAAGGTAATTTTCAGTAGAAATTTATTTTTTTTGAGATGAAAGAAGATGGAATTCTCATGTACAAAGGAAAAGTATATGTGTTGAATTCCAATGAGATGAAAATTGAAGTGTTGAGGGATATTCACAATGTTCCATATTGATGCAGGAGCATCATCGTCATTAATGAATGAAGCATGGTGGAAGGTGACTCAACATACAACACAACACACATTAACTGGTTTTGATTCCAAGGAAGCAACATAATTTAATTTTGAAACATTTGTAATTAAAGATCCCTTGAGATCTGAATACTAGAGCCATCGTATGTACATCTAGAAAGTTGTAATTTCCTTTAATGTTTGTAGGATTGTACATATTTTGAGCGTTGACTCATATTTGAAATTGTAAATGAGCATTTACTATGATAGCTTAGTGATAGGATTGTATTCATTGAGATGTGAAAGCACTAGATTAGTCTAGAGGGAAGGCTCGAGAAGCCAATTCGTGTATAAATCAATGTAA
Source organism: Picea glauca (assembly GCA_000966675.3). Classification (NCBI taxonomy): domain Eukaryota; kingdom Viridiplantae; phylum Streptophyta; class Pinopsida; order Pinales; family Pinaceae; genus Picea; species Picea glauca. The sequence continues at coordinate 774,993 of JZKD02S2248359.1, forward strand.
TCTATGTTGAAAGTAAGTTTTTTTGTTGGAATGAAGAAGAATAATCTCAAATTTCCTGAGATAAACTGTAATCATCTTTTATGTCATTTATGGAACTAAATTGATACTATATTGTTGTGTTTTTGTATGTATGTGAATGTTGTTTATTTACTGAATGAATTTATGATTTTGTTTAAGTTTCAATTGTTTCTCTTATGGTAGTATATGTGAAAGGAGTGCACAGGGCCAACACAAGGTGTGCATAGGCCACCCTTTTATGGGTTTAGAAGCTTAGGAGAGATGGTGCAATTATGCATAGATCAAGAGAAAGGAGTGTGTATGCGACTTTTAAAAGTCCCGAGCTCATGAGAGTTAGCACAAGGAGTGCGCGGGCCCATAAAGTTTTAAGGGCCAAAATATCAGGAGAAATAGCAAGTGTAAGGTCCTAGGAAGGAACTCAAGTAGTGGAGAATTCTTTTTTTTTAGGAACAGGTGAACACGATTTGTTCATGTGGAGTCGAATTACCCCACAACCATTCGATCAAGGTAATGAAGAGCGTGGTCGTTAAGTCTTGAGACCTTCGGGCTTCGTCTCTTAGATAGTTTGGAGTAGTGATTTGTTGTCGAGAGCCATGGAGACTCAAAGCTCCAAAGCCCAGATTTAATCTTAGTCGTAGGTTGGGAGGACAATAGAGAGTCGTATATCTCTAAATTATTCGAGATTCGACACTCAAGGTGATTTTGGTTGATTTTCATGAGGAGAAGGAAATCCTCGAAGCCCTGATCGCCACAACCATTTTCAATCTTAGATTATCGAGGGAGGAGGGCCCCTATCCATCATCTGATAAAGTCTTAACTTTGATGTTGGAGAAGTGGAAGGATAGGGTAATACCTATGCCTACCGGTCAAGTCACTTTATGACTAGATTCAGCTAGTAGAAACTTTGATGAATTGGAGTGGATTATCACATTGGGTAAACCTCCCGGAGCTTGGAGTAAAAGCAAACCGTTGATCCAAGGAGGAGTATGGACCGTTAGATCCTTGAACCCTTTGGGAGTTTGATGGTTTAGATATCTGGGTGAATTCATTCATTGTAGTTGGAATAGAGGAACATCAAAGTCATGGATTCTCGAAGCACCAAACATCCCTTTTTCCAAGCACTTGATCCTAATCCGTGGTCACATGCATGAGTCGACAAGAAAAAAAGGACCCTCGCGGATTTGAATTTCACGCCTATTTTCTGAGTAGCCTATGGGTGAAGAAAATACAAGGGTTTGTGGGATCCCATGAGACACTTTGTCTTCTGTGAAATTCGATCCTAGACCGAGAGGTCACACCAACCCTTAGGGTTTTGCATCAGGTGGTATTAGAGTAGGAATAACCTTAGTGTGAACATATGTTGGAAGCCATGCCACCGAGGAGATGCAGAGAGAGACATGTATCCAATGCAACTATGGAGGAAGAAATGAGACAGCTTTGTGTAAGGATAGATGCCATGGAAGAAATGCAAAGGAGAGCACCAAAGATTGGTGATGTTATGATGCAGGAGAATCGCTCCATCTTAGCACGCACCAACTAATCAACACACGTGGTGCACATTCAAGAAAGGAGAGGTGCCACCCTCTCATTTTTTCCTCAAGAATCCAAGGCATGATCCAGGTGTTAATTGAAGACAAGCTGGAAGAGCCAAATCGTGCTTTCGCACAAGATGGATATAAGGTCGCCATTAATAGGCTGAAGATAGAATGGATCTACATCCAATTTGGAGAAGAATTGCCATCATTGTAATTTGGCCTTTCAATAAGCATTAGCGATGGTGATTTGACACCATTAGTTAGCTTGTGAGGGAAGCTCATTAAGCCCCTCTTGTATAAATTGATGTATTGTTGCTAAGTAGAGATTAGACAAGCCGGGTTGTAAGGAGAGATACCAAGATTTGGGACTCAGTTTTAGCTTGGACTCCACCATTGTAAATTGGCATTCCACCATTAATAGAAAATGACAAATTTTCATGTTTTATATTTCTGTTCAATGGATGTTGTGTTATGAATTTCATTTTCATGCTTTTGAATTGTAGATGGATGTTAGAAATCGTCTGCAGGGATGGAGATACAGTTTTATATCCACAAGTGTGTTAAGTTAAGTCTGGTTCTCTAGGCTAAGTGCAAGGAGTGCGAGACAAAGAGAGGAAAATTTGTAAGCCAACGTAAGGGGTGTGTGTCTAAACTCAGTGGAGTCAGAAGATAAGCTTCCAAGAGGGCACACCAGATTAATTTACAAACTCAGGAAGAAATTTCAAGGTGGTTAAGTCCCTTGAAAATAAAGAGTATGTGGAGAGAAGTACAACCCAGAGTTACTGAACACTCTAGAATACTCTTCCAAGAGGGAATCGAGCTTGTGTGAGCATTCCCAGGAACTACATGGTTGAAGGTATGGGGGAATCCCAAAATTGCTGAATATTCTGGTGAAGGAAGGCTTTGCAAGAAGTTCAATGACAAAGGAAAGGAGATGCCTTAAACCTTTCCATAAGGTCGAGGGGGAAGCCATCAAAGAACTAAGACAAGCACAAGGAGTGTGCCTAAGGTGTCGAGAGTTCACCTTATAAGATAAGGAGGAAGGTCGAGAAACTTCCAGGAGGGAATGAGGAACTCGTAGAGGAACTTGGAACCTTGGAGGTTTTCAAGCCGAGCAAAGTCGTAGGAGAGTTGCACAGATTTCTGCAAGGAGTGCAGAAAGCCTTCAAGAACATCCAAATTATTGAAAGGGAAAATTGCACTAAGTGTGCAAAGGAGTCGAGGACTTTCTAAAGTCCTCAAGAAGGAGAAATCACCCATCATCAAGGAGGAGACAGGTGGCAAAAGATCGAGAGGTTTGGGAGAAGGAACTTCAGAAGGTTTGTGGGAGTGAACAAGGATCCTCGCGAAGTCACGAAGAGTGATCTTAATCCAGGACATTGGATTTGGAAGGATGTGTGGAAGAGGATCAGCGCATCACTGATTCATGATTGGAAGAAGCAGAGTTGAGAGGAGACAGGACTCACGAAGTACAAACTCACGATTTGATCACATTCGTTGCTCGCGAGAAGAACAAGGACCGTAGATCTGGTCGTGAAGAATTCACCGATTCAGAAATCGGTAAGGAGGAATACGATTCTTGTGAAAGTCCCGAAGTGAGGGGTCGTGAAAGGAGTTGGACCACGGTCAGAGTCCGAGGTCACATCAATGGAAGATACTAGCACAAAAATCTAAGGTCATCGACGCAAGAGCTAAAAGCGCTAAGGAGAGGGTCCGCAGGTTCCATATCGCGGGTACTGAGGAAGTAGAAAGGGCCTGTGTCAATTCAAATCGATTCCATCGGGACATCGATGAGTGGTCCGACTCGATGACTTGAATGATCCTATATCAGGAGGTTGTTCTAGCCCCAGAGGAGAGAAAGGAGAGGGGGGAGGTTGGTGTCCTGTTAGTGAAACCGAAAGTGAAAATCCAGAAGAACATGAAGATTCAAGAGAACAAGTAGCAGAGGAACGATTGTTGAAAGTTGTTTTCAAGTCTGGAACTAGGGAGAAGATGGAAGTCTTGATGTATGAAGGTAATTTGGATGTAGAAGAATTGCTTGACTGGATAAATTCCTTAGATAAATATTTTGATTATGAGGAGATTGATGATGAGAAGAAAGTAAAGCATGTTGTGACTAGGTTGAAGGGACATGCAACTTTATGGTGGTGTTATAGAATTATTAACCCCCTAATCACTGAGACACAATCCCCTAGAGGTCACCTACCCAATTCACACATCTTTCATCATCTTCCCATTGAGTTTCTAGCCTAATATCCCTTTTCATTTCTCAAGCCCATGATCAAAGAGGTCGGTCGCTCTTTCCTTACTTCCAAGTCATGAACGGGTCGCTGTGTCTGTGTACTTAGGTCACGACTAAGCCTAGAAGCTCCCTTTTTTATATTTGGTTGCGATTGATGAGACCTCTCTCTTATTTCTCAGCGTTTAGTCTCAAGAAGGATTCCAATATAAGCCTAAATATCTTATCCCATTAACCATATGGCCTTATCTCTAAGCCCTATAAGAACCAATCCATTTCGATGGGAAAGGGGGAGAAAGAACTAGAAAAGTTACTCTAGAATTTTGGTGGCAAGGCGTGGGCAAGGAGCTTGGAAGAAATATCTCTCTTCAGTTTACACCTATAAGTTGTAATATTTCTTACTTGATTAATGGAAGATATGTTAGATGTTTCCCTCCAGACAACTTCTTATGTGAGTTTGTATTTTTGTTGATAGAGGATTGATATATTTGTATATCATGACATATTATCAAGCTTAGAAGCATCCTTCACTCGTATCTCTGTTTCTGTCTTAGGTATAGGAAGAGCCTAAGGGAGCTTAGCCCCTGTAGGGTACAAAATCCCTACAACAGACTGGTGACCATACTGGGGTATTGACTCTCATGTGCCTTTCTTCCTTCTTTATATCCTTTATTTTTGAGATTGTTACCCATTAAAATTTTGTGATCTAATTGCCAGACTTTGTTATGCCATTTCCCGAGTTCATTTGAAGAAACCAATAGGTTGGATCTGATAGATCTCATACCAGATCTGTATTTTTTTTTGTTTTCTTGGTTTTATGAGTTGGTCACAACTTCCCCATTCACACAGAGCGACCAAAG
>JZKD02S2248359.1:780473-791845 GCA_000966675.3 Picea glauca
TCTAAAGAACACCAACAATAGTCTAGGTATAGGTTCTTTGGACTAAGACAAGTGATTAAATTGTCCAAGACCACTAAAAAAAACAATAGAATATTAAAGAGCGCTTAAATCAAACGTTTTTATAGGCATAGATGGGACCTCCCTCTCACACAGGGGTTACACATGAGGTCACTTGCAGCTAGGCAATGAAGATTACCCCTATGAGGCTTAACCAAACGTAGTAGAACCAGGGATGATTTTAAGGATGGAAATTTATTTTAAAATGTAGAAACCTTGGCAAATCTTACTAATCCTTCATATGCTAACTATAAAATGTTGGCGATATTTTGGTAAAAATATTCAAATTTATAAGGATTTTATATAGTTTGTATAAAGTTTTGGCTATTTTTAAGGTAAAATAACTTTATCCTATAGAATTTGGGCGAATCATTTTTAGAATAGCGAATCATTTTTTGGGAAAAACCATGGAAAATTAGCCCATGAGTGAAATTTAGCCCCTAAAATCATCCATGAGTGAAACGATATTATATTGGGGATTCTTCTTGAGAATCGACTATTTCCATCTGGTCTTAGAACTTCATGAACCTCGAATGCATTCGAGGTCCTTTGAAGATTTTTCCGGTCCTCTTATTCTCAGTCCTCTTGAGGAATTTCAGATTTGATATAGTACCCATACTGTCGAACCCCACTATCAACTGTACCCGCCCAGAGGATGACTGTGAGTTGGTGACTTTAGTTTCCATAATATTTAGGGCTCTTACACAAGGTGATGGTGAAGGGGAGTCTTCGATGTACCTAGATCAGACATTGGTCAAACTCACTCGGGCTCCTTGGAGGGTGACCCACGGATAGACTGTAGGGAAGCTTGAACTAATGTGTAAGTGTTTTAATAAGGTCACCAATGTAACTAATCCACCCACTTAGCCCTCGCCCCTTCTCATATGTCCCCACGATGTTGGATTTCATCACCAACTAGTGAGTCCATGGCGAGAAGATTTGGTTTGTTTTTTTGATTTCTAGATTCTTTTTAGCATGTGCTGCTTATATTTTCTTTAGTAGGATATAGGACTATCATTGTTATATCTTTCCCTGACCGATCAAAATGTGTGTCAGTCTCAGAGGATTCTAGGTTTTCCTCTGCTAAATTACGAAATATTACCTCCCAACTCACCCGAAGATCATCTTCGAGAGGAAAACCACTCCGAGGCTAAAGGTGTTGTCACCCCCTTGCTTGAACACCCACAAGGAGACAAATTTCGAGAAGATTTTGTACTCCCTACAAATCAACCATTGACTGACTCTTTTGGTTCCCTCCTTCTTCAGGTAAACTCCGTTGGAGAACCTGAACTTGGTACCGATTACCAGTGTCTATCTCTTGTACCCTGTGAAGACGTCATGAGCATGGAAACCCAATAGATCCATTTATCAGATAATTACACCACACCACCAAGTTTTTTAGGTCCATATAACCCTATCTGAACCCCTGAACAACCTCGCAATATCCTCTCTATAGTAGATACAATCATGTTACGAGTAAAATCACTCTATGGCATGGGGTATGTTAGCACTCTGTAAATTTGTTCGATTGATAAACAAACGACAAAGGTAACCTACAAACCAAATTTAGAAGTGTGTACTAGCCTACTCAGCTCAGAGAGGGATATCTCATCTCACTTGGTGTGTCTTTGTCAATCAATGGCTAGGTTTGTTGTTTTGGGGGTTTTTATAAATTTTTTGGCAAGGAAGGGGAGGGACACTTAGGGCTATGGAGTCAAAATTATGAAAATGAATGAAAACATTGACTAGTTAATAGCACTCTCCAGAGGATAAAGGCTAAGTGAGGCGACGAATCTGAGTTATAAATTTTAGTTTGTAGAGTGTAAGAATAAAAATAAAAAAAGTAATTGCATCAAAGCATTAATGAAATGAATTCTGAATTAGTTATGAAGAACTTAACACAATTTAAATTTCTTAATCCAAGATCATCATAAGATGAATTATGAGATTTTAAACTATCCAATTTAAACATAATACATTGTAAATGAAATTAAAGAACACAGGAAATACATACAAGGAGAGAAGAAAAAACTCATATCACCACCATTAGAATCTTTTCATAGAGACTTCAAAAGCTTCTGTATATGTATTCAATTCAGCTCCAGAAATTACAATTGAGTTCTGAACAACTAAAAAGGTTCCCTTGTACTTCTTCCCACATTAATACATTTGGAACTTCTAACATTTAAAAAATTAGAGTTCCTTCAGTTAGAAACCAATTACAATAGCTGAACTGAAACATTTCAGATTCTAAAACTAATTACAATAATTAAAAAATGACATTTTCGGTATGGGAACCGATTACAATGATTAATCAGAAAAAAAATTCATGAACCAACTGCCAATTCCTCTGATGCTTCAACTTCTTCCTTTTCCACTTGTCTTGTTTTGGTCCTTTGTTTGATATTCCATATTTGGTGACACCTGAGCATTATATGTTGTTTCCTAGAAAACTGCACTTTGTTTTACCCAGCTGCACTATCTCCTTCCATTGCAAGACAGAAGGGATATCATAGTCCATCATTTCTTTGATTAGGATATCCAGGTCAATGAAATAGGCATATGTCATGGCTGGTAGTCCGATCTTCATAATTTTTAACTGATTCAAAATCTCAAAATATGTAAGCAAATATTCAACCAGGGTCGCTCCTTTCAAGTTTTCCTCCAGGTTTTCAAACTTGGAGTGATCCATTTTTCATTGTGCGAGGCGAGAGTTTTACTCCTCTTGATCATGTAATTTTCCTTTTCCATCCAAAAATGGTGGGAGGCCTTTGATGAACAATTCTTCAAACAAATAATTGAATTATTGTACACTTTGCTCCATCTGTGTGGCCTTAGTTTGGACGGGTTTTAGCAGGTTATTCTTGGTAATAAACCTCCTAGACCAGATGACCAATGTAGTTCTATCTTTGACCCCAATGGTCTGAAGTTCTATAGTAGTGATGGAATTTAGCAGGTTTATGGCATTTTGGGCCCACTCTGATGGTTTCCTTTCTAGGGTCTCATTTACAACAGTGCACCTGCCTCTAGCTGTGATGGCCATGTTATCTTTGTCATTGATGAAGTTTAAGTACAATCTAAACTTGGAATCTTGAGAAACAATAGAATCCCAGATGATGTGCTTAGCTCCCTGCAACAGTCCTTTTCCTCTCAACCTTGTTTTCAGCTTGTCTACCCTTTCCTATAAATATTGGTTCTCTTTTTGAAATTGAGTCATCCTCTCATCTTTTGTTTTCATTTCTTTCTTCAATTTATCTATGTCTCCCTTTATCCCTTTGATTTCTCCCACCTTTAGGATAACTTGTGACATAGCCTGGACAAGTCCTTCAGTGCTTGGCCCAACTTCTACAGTAGAAGGTACAAATACAACCATTTTTGGTAATATTTTCTGTCCTTGTGATCAATTTACTTTTTCTTTCTCTAGTTGTACTACATTGGCCTTGTAGTTCAATGCCTCTTGTTGAAATGCCTCCTTTTCCTGTTCTAGAGAAACCAATTCTGATGTTTGAGGATTCACTTTGGCAGACAATTTTAGTTTCTTCTTCAATATTTGAATCAACTTGTCCTTTTCATCTAATGAGGATTTCACTCCCCGAGGGCCTTCAGATTCTAGCCTTTTGACTTGACTTTGCCAATCTCTGCTAGATGGTTTTTCTTCCCTCAACTGCCCTTCCAACTTTATTGCAGAAGTTGACATCTTTGAATTCTTTAGGCTTAGGCCCAGGTAATATGAATACAACATATCACTATTATTCCTATGGAATTTCACTTTGTCTGGAGCACTAATGTTGTCATATTTTAGCTTGACCTCATATACTTTATCTTCATCTGCAACTGTTATATTAAATTTTCTCTTCTCTATATCTCTTACTGTGAACATAGAAGACTTATGATGAGAAATATTTTATACTTCAGGGAGTAACTCCCTCATTTCACCCATAACCAAGTTTCCTTTCTCAACATATTACTTTTCCAAATCTTCTTTAGATTGATAGGCTGCTCCAGATGCCTTATCAAAGATGTGCTTTTTGCTGTTGAAATTTCTTGAGTCGCCTTCAATTTGGAGCTTGCTTCCTTTCCCAACTTATACAGCGTTGGTGCCACTCTTCACTATATCCATATTCACTTGTTCTTTAGGCTCTTCCTCCTCTAGATCCATTATCTGTGGGGATTGTTTGATGTTCATCTTCTTAGGGGCAGTCTGTTGACTACTAGTGCCCAGGGCCTCTGAACTTCTTCTTTTGTTCTATACACTTACCTTGGGGAATTTAACTATACGCTTCTGAGGAGTTTGTTTTTTTTGAGTATGTTGCAGGGTTGCCTCCACTTGTTGTGTTTGAGCTGGTTGCAATAATGCTTCCATATCATCACATACATCTAGATTTTCCAATTTGTCAAAAACCTCAACATGTTCATGCTCATAGAGGCATGTTTTTTCATCAGCATTCTCTTGTATATGATCTGATATGGATCATATATTCTTCCATGTAGCTGTGAAAAACCAAACTCTTTGAGATTTTCTTGGATCTGAGGTAATCATGATCTTGTCTTGACAATGAAAGGTCTAATGATGAAAGGAAATTTGAGTTTGGAGGCCTTGTGTAATTTTAGGAAGTCCTATGTCTCTGATATGATTCTTTTCATGATGAACTCAAGGTAAAAGACTTTGGGTGTCAGAAAAATAGGTAGAATATAGGGGATTCATGACAACCATAAACCTAGATCATTGTTGAATGCATGAAAACTACCCAGTCCCGCACTCTATTTTCTAGATTTGGCTGTAAATAGCTTCTCATGTCATCCATGACTCTTGTTAGTCTGGTGTTGAAAATCAAGTTTTAAACCCTGGACATGACCTTGTTGATGAAAATGAGAAATGTGATCTTTTTACATTCAATTGATATGAATGTTTCTTCAGGGAACTCTCTTTTATTTGTTTCCAGGAAAATTTTCAGCAAGTATGTGTAATATCTAAAATGTCTTAGTGACTGAAAATTCACTAGCTATTTTTGTATATTATCAGCTATGGATTTATTGAAACTGATACTGACTGACTGACTGGACTCTGACTGGAAAAATGCCAACAGAAAACCTAACATAACCTCAACCACATGCTTATCATTATCTAGACCTAAAATTTGACTCAGTATGCAACAAACCCATTGGACTTCAATAACCATGAAATTAACACTCATTGGTAGGGACAGACTTTCATAAAGATACTCTGGTTTGACAATTCTGTTGTGGGTGGGAAATCCCTCCTACAAACTAGAATAAAGGGTTTTATCATGCATGCAGAAATGACGTAAAGTCTCCTACTTTCTACCAACATCCCAAGCATAACTCCGATTACTCATATGCAAATACAAGGATAAAGAGATCCGAATATTGTACCTTAGTTTCCGTGTTTGATGTCAATCCCTTTAATTCTTGGTCACTCCTTGGCTACAACTCTCCTCCCAACACTGACCTGCATTCATAAAAGACAAACAAAGAACTCCACATGCATATAACCTATAAACTAATGGGTTAGATATTCTATCAAAATATAATCAAATTTAAATATTGACAATCTCATATGGTAGGACGAGAAAAGTACTTCTTTTATTAATATCACAAAAGTAACCTTACAATGGTGAGGTCGACCACTGCTCCTCAAATCTAGTCCCGGGATCCTCTTCAACTGTGCTCCAACTGCTTCTGTATATGCTTCTCTTCACATGATAGTTGCAAAAGGTTGGGGCAAGGGGAATACTAAATCAGGTATAGTTTCTTTTCTATGATTTTCCTCCTTTCAAATGGGACCCCTACCCCTTATTTTATAGGCTAGAAAGAGATAGGTATTTGGTCGAGTGGCCGACTATGGACGGTCAGTCGGTTTAGTTAACTTACCCAAAATTGTGTTTTCTATCTGCAACTTTCCATTTTTTCGTGCTTTTTAGGTATACGTGGGCTCTAGTGGGTTATCCAGTGTACACACGCGTGCAATAGTGGAGCAGGGCGTGTATGCCTTCAAAAAGAGTGTTTTTCTAAGAAGTTGTTTAGTAGTGGCTTGGAAAAGAAGTCAAATGAGATGGCATGATGCTAGGTAAGTATGTCTGGTGCAATTTAGGGTTATAACATATGCCCCCTAATGTGTGAGGTTAGAAGAGCATCGGATGGCTGAAATACATTATCAATCTTCACCAACGTACCAAACAAGTGAGCCCAGGAACCACAATTTGGGAGGTTCCATCTGTAAAATAACAATTGTCTCACCGAGGCAGGCATACCCATGCTCGGAATGAAATAAAATCATGGATACCAATCAAATACACTATAGATCCATGTCATATAACTATATAAAGTGTATCCGCGAGCAATACACATCGGATCTAGATCTCGAAATAAAAAAGATATACATGTATAGTATCCATCTTCAAGAAGAAAATAAGGCCTTATGGCTAGAGATGAGGCCTTCAGAGCTCAAGAAACATCTTCAAAATATTCACAACTCAGGTAGGAGTGTAATGTGAGTGTATGACATCACTACCCAGAGGTCTTCGATGACTTGTCAGGAACGGACTAGAGGATTTTGATGATCAGGTTGAGGGCTTCATTGATTTCGAACAAGGACTTGATCAGGCTTTCGAGATGACCAGGCATGAGGGTAAGATACAATCTGCAGAGGGGGGCGACTCAAGCTTGGTAATAAATTCCCCTGGACAATAGCACAACATAATATGAGACTCAGGTAGGATGATATTTTGACATAAGTTCATGATGCAGGAGGCACCACAAACTCTCCATATATTTGGAAGAAGAACCAATCGGAGGAGGTAGCAAATCTATGTAGTAGGAATAGCTTCCTAAGGCCATATTAAATCCCAGGGCTTGATGAAAAAAATGAAAGGATGTGCTTTGTCCAAGGGTGACTCATTGTGCTGCCAATAAAAAGAAAATACTTTTCCCTTCCTCTTTTTGGGGTATATTTGATTTTTTTTTACTTTTTCAATAAATTTGGAAATATTGAGAAGGAATAAAAGAATGCTACATTACAAAGGAGGATCAAGTGTTGTAAACATACTAGTTCCAAGCCAACTGAACAAATGGATGCTCAAGGAAAAGGGACATATGTAGGAAAATGACACTCGGGAAAAATCCTCTAGGGGCCAAAGGTGTCAATACGTAGAGGCAAAGTTCTACAGGGCTTGCATATAAGGCATGCTTTATATGGTTCAATTGAGAGCAACATGGAGCCGACATTAGGCCAAAGACATAGGTATTCAAATGTGATTAATAAGACACACAATGGTAATGTCCTTCAATGTAATTTTAACGAGCCCAGAGAAGGTAATCTCGGTGGTTTTTCATATTTAGAGAGTCTGAAAAAATGTAAAAGGAGACTCCGTTGGGTTACCTTTTCCGAAGATAGTCTATTCGGCTCGAAAAATGGGTAAACTAGAACCAACCAGATGTCTATTCAAAACCATTTTAACGAGTGTGATAAAGACAAGATCACTCGACAATTTTTTCATTTTTAAGGAGTCTGAAAAAAGATTAACTATGGACTCCATTAGGAATGTTCTTCTAGACCAATTTAATGAGTGTGAAAGAATAAGGTCACTCAATGATATTTTAAATTTTAGGGAGTCTGAAAAGAGCTTAACTATGGACTCTGTGGAGGTTCCTTTTTCGTAAATTTAGTCCCTCGGGTTCAAAAAAGGGTTAAAATCATACCTGAAAATACTCTTCTAGGGAACCAAAGTTCCTAGAGTGTACCTTTATTCGTACAGTTGACCATCTAAACTGAAAAAGGGGTAAACTACTGCCGAATAGACATGACTTCAAATTTCAGTTTAGCGAGCGTGAAGGTCAGCAAGATCGCTCTACAATCTTTTCATTTTTAGAGGGTCTAAAAAGGGCTTAAAAGAAGACTCATTATGTTCTAGGAGTCCCGAGGGTGAGGTCAAGAGTGATAATGCATGATGAAAATGAGGCTCAAACTTGTAGTCAAGATAAACTAATAAGGACTCCTAAGCCTATGGTCATTAGTGACGGCATGGACACCAAAATCCAACCAGGATCTACCTAAGGCATCCATGTTAAGGTAGGCTCTACCACTAAAATAAGACACTTCTAAAGCTGCAATGATGGTTCCGTGTCTCAAATTGGTGGGATCGATCCTATGGCGTAGTGATAAAGACAAGGAGATGCAGAAAGTAGGGGTGGAATCCTAACTTAAATGCAATAAGTTGGAAAAATGACTTTTTACCAAAGGACCTTTTAAAAACACCCAAATCTCAAAAAAGTTCCCCAATACCCAAAGTAACAAATATCGTAACAATCCATAGAAAACTCTTGAACCATACCAAATGATTTTCAATTTAGAAAAAATGACAAAAAGGGTCCAAAAATTGACAAAAGTGGCCAAAAAGGTCTATAAATAGAAGTTGGCAGCTCATTATCACTATTGCAAATTGAGAAATTGACTAAAAGCCAAAATACCCCTTTGTGAAAAGAATTGATTCTGGGAGATTCAGTGGATGAAACGAATTTCCGCTTGGACCAAGTAAGTACACACTAGCCCCTCTTGCAATTCCATACTTCATTTAAGAATTTCATTTTGTTTTTTGAGGGGTCATTGACCTTTAAAAAGGTTGGCCCTACGTGTACCCTCTAAGATAAGAAAAATTTAAATAATGCAAGGACTAATCCCCCCTAGACTTGTTAATTGCAGGATGTATGTTTATTGGAGGGAGATGGAGCATGAGGATATTGTTTTTCTTGGTTGGTGAGGACCCTGCTGCTACTACCACACTGGCGCAATGTGGTTTGTTAAAGTTCTTCCAGTGTCCTTTCATGTGGGCACAACCTAGGCTGTTGAATTCCTTAGTTGATTATTGGCATCGTGACGTAGAGGCATTTATGCTTGAGGGACATTCGTTGACTCCAACAACTGAGGATATTTACTTTCTAACTAGCCTCTCAAGGAGAGGGAAAACAATCAATTTTCACACTTTTCCCTCAGGGGCACACAATATAGCTCCATTGTGAAGCTGGTATAGATAAGATGGGCACTTAGGTGATGTTGTTGGGAAAAACACCCTACGGACTAGCAAGTTAGGGTAAGACGTTGCATGGAAACCCCAATATTTAAACCCCTCTTTCTCATTAACTGCATGGAAAAGGACCACCTACCTTATTACCGACATTCTATGTAGATCCTCCGTTGTGCTTGATTACTTGTTTGCGCTACTCCTTCCAAAGATGACCTGCACTTAAGACAAACAACAACTATGCATGCATGCTACTTCTATACTCAAGGGTTATAAATCAAACATAAATCAATCAAAATATAGACAATTCATGAATTAGGATGGGAAAAGCATTCTTTTTATTACGTAAAGTGAATCAACTTACAAAATCTGAAACCGACCACCACTCCTTGAACTTGATCCTGGGATCCTCTTCTTCTGTCCTTCAACTGCTTTGCGTTAAATCTCCTTTGGCATGAGGAAAGGCTAAAGGGTTGGGACAATGAATTACGTAAATGGGCAGAGTTTCTTTGCTATATTTTTTCCTACTCCAAATGGTACCCCTACCCCTTCTTTTATAGGCTAGAAGGAGCTAGGTTTTTGGACAAACCCTCAACCATGCATGGCCGAGAGTTTCAGTTAACTGACCCATAGATTTTTGTTTCGTCGGCAACTTTCCTTTTTTTCATGCTTTGTTAGGTACACGCGGGCTGTTGTGAGTCAGCTAGCATGTACATGCATGCAGTAATGGGTTAGGGTGCGTGGGCCTTGACACAAGAGGATTTTCAAAGAGTTGTTCAGCAGATTTTTGGCAAAGAAGGGATATGAGTTGGGCTGATGCCAGGTAAGCATGTGTGGTGCAATTTAGGGTTATAACAGATCATATGGAAGAATAACCAAACGATGGAGAACACAACTCTATATAGCGAGAAAATCTTCCTAAGGTCATACTACATCCCATAGTTTGATGATCAAACGAATAGATGTGCTTTATCCAAGGGCGAATCAGTATGCTGCCAATAAAGAAAATACTTTTCCCATCCTCTTTTTGGGGTATATTTGATTTTTTTTGTTCTTTTCGATAATTTTTGGAAAAAGAATAAAGGAATATTATGTTACAATGGAGGAATGAGTACTGCAAACATACAAGATCAAGGCACAAGGACAGGACTGATGTTTTGGTGAAATGATACTCGAGAAAAATCCTCCGGCGACCAAAGGTGTTAAGACACAAAAGCAAACTATCACAAGGCTGGTGGATAAGGTATGCAAATGCGGTTGATAGAACACACAATGGTAACGTCCTTTGATGTAAGTTTAATGAGCCCAGAGAAGGTAAGCTCGGTGGTTTTTCATATTTAGAGAGTCTAAAAAAGCATAAAGGAGACTCCGTTGGGGTACCTTTTTCGAAGATAGTCTAGTCGGTTCGAAAAAGGGATAAACTAGCACCGATTAGACGTCGATTCAAAACCATTTTAATGAGTGTGACAAGGACAAGATCACTCGGCTATTTTTTCACTTTTAAGGAGTCTGTAAAAAGATTAACTATGGACTCCGTCAGGAATATTCTTCTGGACCAATATAACGAGTGTGAAAGAATAAGGTCACTCGACGATCTTTTCAATTTTAGGGAGTATGAAAAGAGCTTAACTATGGACTCTGTGGGGGTTTCTTTTTTGTAAATCTAGTCCCTCAGGCCCGAAAAAGGAATAAAATTATACCTGAGAGTACTCTTCTAAAGAATGGGAATTTGATAGAGTATACCTTTGTTCGTACAATTGACCGTTCGGACCAAAAAAGGGGTAAACTACTGCCGGACAGACGCAACTTCAAATTTCAGTTTGACGAGCGTGAAAGGCCACAAGATCGCTTGACAATCTTTTCATTTTTAGAGGGTCTGAAAAGGGCTTAAAAGGAGACCCGTTATTTTTGGGAGTCCTGAGGGTGAGACAAAGAGCAAAAAAGAATCATGCAAATGAGGCTCAAACTCATATTCAAGAAAGACTATACGGACTCCCGAACCTATAGTGTTTTTAGAAACGACATGGACACCATAATGCAACCAGGACCTACCTAGGGAATCCATGTTTTGGTAAGCTCTACCACCAAGCCGTGACACTTATAAAGAAAATATGATGGTTCTATGTCACAAACTGATGAGATCGATCCTATGGCAGATGAAAAAGATAACGAGGCACAAAAATCAGGGTGGTAACCTAGCGTATATGCTCAAGTTGATTTTTGAAATTTTTTATGGACCATCAATATTTTCTCAAAACTCAAAAAAAATGTCCCAAT
>JZKD02S2248359.1:793441-871351 GCA_000966675.3 Picea glauca
GGGAGGCCAAAAAAGTGACAAAAAGAGGCCAAAAAGTCTATAAATAGAAGCTGGCAGCTCATTATCACCATTGTTGATTTGGAAATTGACTCTGGAACCAAAAGACCCCCTTTGCCAAAAACAGTGATTCCGGGAGCTACAGTGGATGAAACGAACTTCTGCTTGGACCAAGTAAGTACAAACTCCCTAATCTAGCTATTCAATACTTCAATTTTGGTTTTTAATTTGTTTTTTGGGTGGGCGGCGACCCTAAAAAGGTCGGCCCTAGGTACATGCAGGCTGTCTCTAGACAGGCCGCGTGTACATTCAGGCAGAGTAAAGTCTGCCTATGTGTACACACAACTGTCACCTCTACAGCCTGCATGTACCCCACTTTTGTAGTGAAAAATAAACCAAAAGAAAGTACTGACCCTCCTTCTCCTTGTTGTGTTGGCAGGATGTATGTCCAGTGGAGGGAAAGGGAGCATGAGGCAATCAGTGAGTTGGTTGCAGTAGATCCGAATGTCGTGGTCGTGTTAATGCAATGCGGTTTACTCAAATTCTTTCTATGTCTATTTATGCACGCACAACCAAGGCTACTGAATGCCTTGATTGACTACTGACACCCTGATGCAGAGGCATTTATGCTAGAGGGGAAATCATTGGTGCCCACCACCGAGGATATCTACTTTCTGACTGGCCTCTCAAGGAGAGGGGAACTAGTCAACTTCCAGATGTTTCCTGTGGGGCCGAGCAAGATCTCGGAATTGATAGCTGAGCATTGTGAGGTTGGGACTGACCGTGTGGGCTCCCAAGTACCTATTAGTAAGATTACTAGCTTAGCACTGCAGACTATATTGTTACTGATTGGGCGGATTACCAGCTCAGCAACCTTGCATCAGGTGTCTCGTGCACAGATGAACTGTGCCATCCAATGCATGCATGCACAAATTTTCGACTGGAGTACCACACTACTCGAGTTCATGAAGAGGCAATTGACAGATTGCCGACAATGGACACAGAGGAACATCGGGTTTGGGACCATCTTGTGTTCGTTCATTTTTGAAAGAGTTTCGAGTTTTAGTCCTTGAGTTGTAGTATGGGGACATGAGACCTCTTTCCCTGCAGTGTGTAGATGGGCAATATTATTGCCACAACAGGGTGGTGGAAGGACCGTTGAGTCCTTCGATGATGATTTCTTTGCTTGGCTGTCACGATAGATCCCTGTGATTGAGGACTACCCATATGCAGGGATAGATTTCTCCAGAGATCCTGAGATACCCATGCCTCCTGGTGAGGAGCGAGGGGAGATGGGTAAGTCTCCACCTTTGTAGTTTTTTTTTGTTTGCATATGTAATTTTTATGTCTTTTTGTTATATATATCATTTTTTTGTATGCCAGAGTTTTTGATGGATAAAAGTTTGTTGCATGTAGATGTGGGACCTGTGCGCCCTGTCGATTATTCACGGAACATGCGTCATCCACGGCCAGAAGCCGCGGCTTCCGCCACCGGGGGAGCAGCAGTAGCAGGGAACCTCCCAGCCGGAGAGGCTGAGAGGGTCCTTAGATGAGTTGAGCGGAACTTCACTGCACTCACTCGCACAGTCTCGATGGTAGAGATAGAGGACCTGCCGCCATCCATGCATCCTCATGTAGTGGGAGCACCTCGGACATGGGTCCGATTGTTTAGGAATTTATCCCGTGCCGTGGATGATTATAACAGGGCCCATAGGCCCTGAACCTACTTAAACTTTTTATGTGCCCCGAGCACATAATTGTATATATTTTTTGAGGGCATAAGCCCGATGACTCGTTACTATTCCCATTTTTGAGGCGCTTGCGTCCATCTATGTACTCTGGTTATTTTATGATGTTTATATATAGTTTTATCTTTTTGTGTCTTATGGATTCTGTGTGAAAAAATGCATTTACATGTTTATTTCAATGTTCTTTCATATGTGTGCAAGATGCCAATCTAAAATTTGATTAGCTAGAGTATCTGTAATTTGGTTTAATCTCCTAGGAACATGAAAATATGTAATATAATAAAATTTTCGTTCTAAGAGACGTACCCTAAGGAATCGTCGGTGTAAAGTTGGATCATGAACCTGGTATGCTCTGTTTAGCTGCGACACAACCAGTTGAGCGTCGAGATAGACCCGGAGATGAGAGATACCCAATGACAAGGCGTCACAAAGAAACTCAATAACTGCACTATACTCGACGACATTATTTGTGGTGTCACCTAAGCATATACCTCCAAAAGATAACAACTAGCCCTGAGGTGTAAAGATTACCCAAGCTGCGGAGGCAAGCCTCTGTGTGTGTCGACTAGCATCGTCTACATACCCAATGAACACCTCAGAATCACTTGACATATGCCATATTGATGAAAGATAACATCAATGACACGTCTATAACACTTTAAAAGAAACTTAAAAATTAATAGTACAAAGACTATACATATGTTACAAAAAGTTACCCACAGTGACCTGTCTATGAGTAATACTTCTTGAGGTAGAGCCCATTTCTAGGCTCTGCCAAAGAATTCCCTTCAAAATCAACCAAATGATAAGCGCCCTTTTTTAATACCTCTTTTATGATGAAGGGTCTGAACCACATGGGTTTAAACTTTCCTACCCCCAAGGGGTCCTTGTCTTGGTCATAGACCAGGACAAGGTCGCCTTCAGAGAAAATTCGAGGATGAACAGACCTATCATATTGACACTTGACCTTATGTTTGTGAGCCTCGTTCGCTAGGGCCGCATCGCGATGCTGCTCATCTAGCTACTCAAGGTGTATTAACCATTCTTCAAGTGGAGAAGTGTCTGGCAATAACTGCATTGCCAATTTTAGAGATGGGATCTGACATTCGATGGGAAAGACTGCCTCCAGTCCGTAAACGAGTTGAAAAGGAAAGAAACCAGTTGCAGTCTTAATAGATATTTGGTAAGCCCATAATGTCGAGTATAATATCAAATGCCAATTTGAATTGGCTGAGTTGATAGTTCGTTGTAGAATAGTCTTAAGAGTTTTGTTTACAGCTTCCACCTGCCCATTGGCTTGGGGGTAGTAAGGTGATGAATGCTCCTGCCATAACCCAAGCTTTGATGTTAATTCGGTCATCATTTGGTTCTGAAAGTGACTGCCATGGTCAGTGACAATCTCTCTCGGGACGCCGAACCTTGCTATGATCTGGTTGAATAAGAAGAGAGCTACAGTCTCTCCATCATCTTTAAACATTGGCATAGCCTCGACCCACTTAGTGAAGTAGTCGACAACTACGATAATATAGTGGTGCCCCCTTGCTGACGGGGGGTTTCATGTAGTGTAATCAATCCCCCACTTAGTGAAGGGATGAACTTTGATGACAGGAAACATAGGAGCGGGATGTGCCCTCATCTTCCGAGAGAAGATTTGTCACGGATGGCACTTCTTGAACAATTCGATACAATCTTTGATAAGTGTCGGCTAGAAGTAACCTGCTCGTAGAATTTTTTGGGTTGTTGCCAACCCAGATAAATGACCGCCACAAGCTCCAGTATGGAAATCGTTGAGCACTATGATGGCCTCCTCATGAGTGAGACATCGATGCAAGATGCAGTCTACACCTCTCTGATACAACGTATCATCGAGTATGAGATAATTCTTAGCCTGATGGCGTATCCGCCGACGCTCGTCACGAGAAGCAGAGGTGGGGCATTTCAAAGTCTGGAGATAGATAAGTATATCTCTGTAGTAGAGGTCTGAAGATGCAATAAAAACATATCCCCCCGGATAGGTGATTCCTTAGGCACAACGTCACCTGACTCAATCGGAAGTTCCGAAATAAGCTCTGCGAAGACCAATGACTTCTTGGACTTTGCTGAAACGAAGTCTAAGTCAAATTCTTGGAGGGTGACTATCCATCTACTAATTTTTCCGCCTATAACGCGTCGTGTCAAAATGTATTGGAATGGATTCACGACAGCAATGACGGTGGTCTTGTGAAACAGAACATAGTGACGGAACCGTTGAACAGCATGAAATGATGCCAACGCAAGTTTTTCAATATGAGAATAATTGAGTTCCGATCCTACGAGGCCTTGGCTCAGGTAATAGATCACATATTCTGAGAATGAATCATCTTCCTGAACTAAAACCATGCCAATGGTTGACTCTGCGGTAGCCAAATATAATAAGAAATATTTGTTATAGTTAGATGGCCGTAGCAGAGGTGCAGTTGTGAGGGTGTGTTTTAATGCATTGAAAGAGCGTTGAGCAACTTCGTCCCAGAAAAAAGGAACGTCTTTCTTTAGTAAACGCATAAAGCCCTTGGTGATTTTGGCATAGTTGGTGATGAAGCATCGTAAGAAGTTTGCCTTGCCTTGCAGACTCTGAAGTTGTAAGATTGTGTGTGGGGGGGGAAACTGGATTATTGCTTCCACCTTAAGAGGATCGACCATGATCCCTATTGTTGATATGATGAAACCTAACAAATGTCCTGACGTTACGTAGAAGTTGCACTTGTTTGGATTCAGGCGAATCCTGAAGTAGCGACAGCGTTCAAAGATTAGTCGAAGGTGTGTGGGATGATTCGTTCGCTTGCGAGAGCATGATGCTAAATCATCTAGATAGGCCTTGACTATATGTTTGAGGTCATGAAAAGCAAAATATATGGCCCGCTGGAATGTGGCTCTAGCATTTTTAAGGCCAAAAGGCATCTTACGATATGCGAATGTACCCCGTGGACAAATGAATGCCATTTTATGTTGGTCTTCGGGTTTGATTTGGATTTGATTATATCCCGAAAAACCATCCATGAAAGAAAAGGCTTCACAACCGACACATTCATCAATTATCTGGTCAATGAATGGTGTTGGAAAATTATCTTTGGGACATGCCTTGTTCAAATCATGGAAATCGGTACATACACGAATCGTGCCTTGTTTTTTATTGACTGGCATAGGATTCGACGCCCATTGAGTCAAATGGATAGGATAAATAAAACCTGCCTTTAGCAATTTCTCAACCTCAATCTTGATGGCTGCTGCTTTCTTGGGATTGACTGGACGAAGTTTTTTTCGAACAGGCTTGGCATCAGGATACGTTGTAATTTCATGTTCAACTATTTTCAGATCGATACTTGGCATTTTCTCATAAGACCAGGCAAAAACGTCGTGAAATTCTTTGAAAAGATCCGTGTAAATTTGAATCTCTTCGGGGGAGCAATCCACTCTGATGAAGACATTCTCCACGACGCTAGGGTTTTGGGAGATGTTGATGGGTATAGTTTCAACGATAGTCGCCATATTGCCCTCAGCATAAATTTCCTGCGTAGCTAAGAGATTAATAGGACATAGCTGATCACCCATCATGGTAATAGTGAATTCTCCTGCGTCGATTTAGCTTAACTCTGGGAGAAAATATGATCTGTGATGAAGATCTTCCTAGGGTTTTTCTGAACTAGTTATTGCTTTGATTACCACTTCGTTAGAAGGCAAGACTAAGTCTAACTAATCGACGTTAGCGAGAGAACCTTGATCCCAAATAGGCTCTAGAAGTGGATCCAACTCTTGTGCCGGAGTCGGATCAGGGTTAGCTAAGGCTTGCTGGACTAAAGAGTACACTACCTCAGCGACAGACAAGGGCATGGACATGTCTGGGTGCCCTGTCTCATCCATCGTGGCTGATGGGGAAGGAAGAATCCAAGGATCCTCAAAGTAAGTCGTGCAGAATGACGAAACTTGAAAAATCTCAACCTTATGGTGATTAGATATAAATTTGATATCGTCGTGAGGAGGTGGGAAATCGAAGGTATCCATGAAGGATGGGCACAAACCCACTCCTATGTTAATGACACCTGGTTGAGGATTATCAATCATCGGGATCATGGATGCCCCCAAAGCTGGGTCAGGTCTGGAGAAAGACAGTTTATCAATGGTCACTATCTGACCCTCGTGTGGAAACAACAAGACTCGAAAAATTGTAGCAACCACAGCTTGCATAGCATAAGTCCAACTCCATCCTAACAAGATATTATAGTCGAGGGGAGCATCGACTACCTCTACTTCGACACACACGATTTTCCCTCCTAACTGCATAAGGAAAGAATGAATGATGCCATGTGGTTGGAATGAATGATCGTCGAAAGCAGTGAGGAGAGTAGGTGATGGAGACAAAACGGGCTGGCCAATGGCCTTCCAGCATGCTAAGGACATAACGCATGTCGAGGCGCCCTCGTCAACCACTGTGCGAAAGATATCGCGAGTAAAATATTTCGTGGGATGAGCCACTACTATCTGAAACACGACATGGTAAGGTAGACGAGGTTTTAAGTCGGTTGTATCTAACATGATGGTGCCTAGATTACAAGTCTCAGTAGAGCCCGAAGCGGTTAACAAGGCTTTCCTCTGAGCAGGGCAGCTTTGGAGGACCTCCAAAGTAGACATTGCACAAGGGGTTTGTGATAAATCCTCCACCACAGAGTAATTCTGGGCGGCCCTTGCGTTTGGGTTGTGAGAAGCTTTTTTAAATGCACCCTTTGGAATGCGTGTCATTGTTTCTCCCAATGTCTTCTCAATCTGTAGAGGAAGAGATGGGAGATCAGCTTCTTTACCCTTATCAAAAGCGCTTGGTTTACTATAGTCGTGCACTCTAGTTGTTATGAAAGCATCACCCCTAACCATATATATGTTCGCGGATGAGGGATTGTTTGGAGGAGGGCAGGTTTCTTGGCTGGCCCCTTTTGTGCTTGTAGAGGTTTGAGTTAGATTTTGCCCATGTTGAAAGGGATTAGTCAACACTGCTTGTTGTTGCTGTGTGACAAACTTTTGGGCCTCTGCAATTCGAGGACAAAGATGGGTTGGGTGGTCTTCCACGCACAAGTTGCATGGATACCTCATCTTCCATTTTTCTGTGTTGTCCCTGCCAGCATTATCAGTGGATTTTTTATCCCCCTTACCCTTATTTTGTTGTTTTTTCTTCCCTTCAGGCTGCTGGGTGGCCTTTGGGTTAGTCAAATGCACGGTGTGTACTTCCGACGTTTGGGTAGGGGGAGCAGCCAAAGCAGTAGTTTGGCTGGCCGCTGTGTGTTGTATGTATAACTGTTTCAACTGTTTTGTCAATTTCTCAGCAGGCTTGGTTTGTGATGAACCAACAATACCATCGGCATGTGATCCAATTCTCTGTCTAGCTTTATCCAGTATCGAACATGGCACATATGGAAAGATGGTGTATAATAAACCAGACTGAGAATAGATGAGCTCAAACTGTTGAGCCCTCATGATGGCATCTTCTTTGGAAAAAACTCCGGATGTCGCGACGACTTTGGATAACTGTGGGACCAAAGACTTAAGGAACCACTCAAGCAAGAATGCTGGTGGGACTGGTACTTTGATTAGACTCTTTTGGCATCTCCACTCTCGGATATGATTAGAGATATGGTCCGTTGTTGTCTGTTTGAAATTGGCGAGCAGCTCTGTGCCAACGTCGTATCTCACAGGTAACTGGAAAAGGTTAAGGAAGGCCATCACCAGTTCACCAAAAGAAGAGTATCTTGGGCGATCGAGCTCGATGTACCATTTCGCGGAACTCCGAATAAGAGTAAGTTGAAACAATCACAACTGTACAGAGTCATCTTTCAATGAGTTAGATGAGCACAAAGATAAAAAGTAGTCACATGATCACCTGGATCTTCATTAGGCTTGGCCTCGAACTTTGGAATGTCCGTAGGCAACTTTGTCGGCATAGGAGGACAATGTGGATCGTGACAAATAAGATCATTTAACAACCTTGTCAAATCTGGCAAGTGTAAAGTCGCCAGGAATGGTAGTTTGGGTTGCTGCTGATAACCTGGGAAAAAGGGTCCTGGAGTTTGACTGGCACCAGGTTGCTAGGAAAAGTTTGGTTGCTGGCCTAGATTTTGGTAGAAACCATGGCCCTCACTAGTGTAAGGATTTTTCATCTGTGGAGACATCATCAACTGATTTCCCAAAAAGGACATAGAGTGTTGGGCATGCATTGTATTCGAAAGAATTTGGGACGGATTACCCCATGCTAGTCCTGCGGGGAGAGGCATAGAAGTCTGTCCAGGGTTCCATTGACTATTGAAAGAATTACCCCAGAATGACATTTCAGAGGAGGGAATGGATCCTTGTCCTGAATTCCAAGGTCCTACTATGTGTGCCCCCTGCACAAGAATAGTACCCTGTGCAGGAGTAGATTGTCCAAAAATGGGGTTGCCCCCAGTCGGAAAAGCGGCGGATGAGAATGTGTTGTTACCAAACGTCTCATTCCAAGAAAATAGTGTTGAACCTACCAGCATACTGTGCAAAGGGGGTCCCTAACTCCCTACTCCAAATAAACTAGTGTGTGTAGGCTGCCCGACGGACTGCTGATGCAGACCACCAAGTGAAGGGGATGAAGGAGGGATATGACCTCCTGCATAAGGAAAAGTGTTAAAAGGGATAGGAGTGCCCCCCAGTTGACCTTGCAGAGGAGCGCTAGAGCTCCCTACCCCCAGACCCAAAGTCTGTAAAGTGGAGTAGGTTAGTATAGGACTTGTTCCCGAACTAGGCATACCATATGAAAACGGAGGGCCTATCGCACTAGGTGTGAAGGGAGTTGTGGCTGCCACCATAGACAGGTTCGGTCCACTGTGCAACATAGTTGCGGCCGAGCCCATGGTGGCTTGGACTGACAACGGTAAGTTAGGAGATGACTCTCCTATGGTGGCAACTGTGATTGGAATTAACGAATTCCCAGAAGGAGTAACAACATTTGTTTCCATTGCTGTGTGAGGCACTATCTGGCGTTCGTGAAATTGGATTGGTACAATAAACGGTGCCAAGATATCAGTGGTTGGGGTTTCAACTGAGCCAAGAGTGGCTTCTTCAAGGTTCAAAATGGTTGATTCCTCCGGGAGTTGTTCAGGCACAAAGGTTTGCAACCCGGTCGCTTCAAAAGACCCTTGTTGGTCTAGCTTTCGCCTTAAAGGTGGCGGGGGTGGATCCAATGTAACCGGTGGTAGGCCAAGAAGCCTTTGTGACCGGCGGAGCTCCGGATCCTCCACTGTGTGAGAAGATACAAGACATGCTAAGGTATTATAAATGTTCAAAAGTAACACACACTAAAAAGAAGCCCCTAAGAGATAAGACGAGCAATCACTAAACTATTTGGAAGAACAGTTACAACAACCAACACTAGAGCAACTTACCGGTGCAAGTGCAACTCGAACACGGAAGCACCCTTCGGGTATACTCTGCAAAGCGTGGCCCGATGTCTATCCTAGGTATCGCGGTATACCCCGCAGTCACCTGTGTATGCCCCTAAAAATATTGGCAACTAGGTTGCCAGCACGCGAACAGTGACCAGGCGGGTACAGTCAAAAGTTGGGTAGACCACAATGAGAAGGGTATCAAGCCTGAAACCTGTCAAGGGTATTGAGAGAAAATGGTTTGGAAGACAACTGAGGACCTCGAACGGATTCGAGACCCATGAAGCCCCGTGGAAAATGAAAATGACGTAATCCCAAAACAAGACCTCTATATGTGTTCTCCACTACGATTGGTCCGGCTTTGGAGGGGTTATCTCTTCTACTTTTCTGCACGTGACCTCGTGTTTATCCCCTGTGTTAGAGGGAGGTCCCAGATAACTTCCATGAAACTAGACTTAGACACTCCCTATCTCAGACTCTAATGTTTGGTTTTGAATGGCCTTGAAGAGTTTCCTCTCCAACCTAATCCAAGGCCCTAGTCTTGAACTAGTTTGTGAACCCTACAAACATAAAATTCTAGTAGATTTTAAAATTAGCGTTGCTTTTATGGCTTTGTCTTATGTCAAGGGGTGTGAGGGTGAAACTGATGATGTGTAAAGACGAAAGAAAAAATGAATGAAAAAAGATGGAAACAAAAGACTTTTACTAAATGCAAAATTTCAACAACTTTTCACAAAAAAAGTTTTTTTTTTTCTAATATTTTATACAACAAACTCAAAGGAATTTCGCTCGACTACGAGCTACTTATGATCTAAGTGAACTGCAAAAAAAACTTACGAAATAAAAGACTTTTCCCTAGCTAATGATGCAGAAACACATTCTTTAACCAAAGAAGAAAATGAAAAGAGATTTTTTTTATTTATTTAAATGCTAGTAAAGCAAGAAAGAGAAAATACCGAAAAGCAAAAAACCAAGAAAAAAAAACAATTCTGGCTTAAAGCGCAGATCGCAAAGAATCAGAGTAAAGAATCACACAAAAGCAATTGAACAAACAATGACTCTCACACTTGTCTAAAAACCATAAAACAAAATTTTTTTATTTTTATTTTTCTGTCAACTATTAACTAAAAAAAAGAAGGCTAAGGGTAAGATGAATCCTAGCCTACTGACTGTTCAAACCTAGATTCAAACACCTGAGAGGAATACTTCTTATCAAAGGAGGGGATGACTACCCCACCCTGAGCAAAAAGTAGCCTGTACAGGCACACGACTGTCACTAAAACAGCACGCGTGCAAACACGTACTGAATAGAGACAGAAATCATGTACACGCGGGCTGACCTTGTACAGGCCACGTGTATATCTAAATTCTAAGGAAAAATATGAAAACAGGCAGTCCAAACCAGGAAGAGGCCTCTGGTATTGATAACCAGGATCCCTTGAAGGCTTGGATTCTCTTTCTAACAGAAAATACAAATAATGAAAGGAATAACAAAGCAAAAAAAAAAGCAATCTGAGATAGGATTGTGAACCAGCAAGACTCAGACAGGATTTCAGAAAACCCCCTGAGAATGTGTAATTCTGACAGGGAAGAGGAGGACTGCCTCTAAGTGTCTTTGAACTCCTATATGCTACTGCTATCTCTATAGCTAGCATTCACACGCGGCCTGTCAGAGGATAGGGCGCGGGTACATGTGTTCAGGCCTTCTGCAGGCCGTGTGTACCTCTATGTGTCTTGAAAAATACAGTCAAGCAAAAGTCAGGGAAAACTGGTATGGAAAACTAGACTCCCTGCTAGCTCAGACCTTACAAAAAAATAAAAGACAGGCAAAGAAAAAATAGAAAACCTAGTCTTTAAACTACCCAAAAACTTAAATAAATCCAGGAACCCTAAAGAGTATTCTCCCCAGTATGGTTACCGATTCTGTTGTTGGGAAAAACACCCTACGGACTAGCAAGTTAGGGTAAGACGTTGCATGCAAATTTGACTGAATAGAAACTACTTTTTTACCTACATCCCAAGATTTAAACCCCTCTTTCTCAGTAAATGCATGGAAAAGGACCACCTACCTTATTACCGACGTTCTATGTAGATCCTCCATTGTGCTCGATTACTTGTTTGCGCTGCTCCTTCCAAAGATGACCTGCACTTAAGACAAACAACAACTATGCATGCATGCTACTTCTATACTCAAGGGTTATAAATCAAACATAAATCAATCAAAATATAGACAATTCATGAATTGGGACGAGAAAAGAATTCTTTTTATTACGTAAAGTGAATCAACTTACAAAAGCTAAGATCGACCACCGCTCCTTGAACTTGATCCTAGGCTCCTCTTCTTCTGTCCTTCAACTGCTTTGCGTTAAATCTCCTTTGGCATGAGGAAAGGCTAAAGGGTTGGGACAATGGATTACATAAATGGGCAGATTTTCTTCGATATATTTTTTCCTCCTCCAAATGGTACCCCTACCCCTTCTTTTATAGGCTAGAAGGAGCTAGGGTTTTGGACGAACCCTCGTCCATGCATGGCCGGGAGTTTCAGTTAACTGACCCATAGATTTTTGTTCCATCGACAACTTTCCTTTTTTTTGTGCTTTGTTAGGTACACGCGGGCTGTTGTGAGTTAGTGAGTGTGTACACACGTGCAGTAATGGGTTAGGGCGCGTGGGCCTTGACACAAGAGGATTTTCAAAGAGTTTTTCAACAGATTTTCGACAAAGAAGGGATATGAGTTGGCCTGATGCCAGGTAAGCATGTGTGGTGCAATTTAGGGTTATAACAGGTGCCAATAAACAAGATCTCAGACCTATCACTAAAAGTGATAGTTTTTCTTATTGTGCATATTACAAGATCTATAGCTTTGCATCAGGCTTCCTGTGCGCACATGAATTGTGTGGTTCAGTGCTTAAATGCACAATTGTTTGACTGGAGTACCACTTTACTAGAATGCATGAAGAGGCAACTTACAAAGTGTCGCATGTGGAGGCAAACGAACTTTGGGTTTGGGACTATTCTTTGTGCTTTCTTCTTCAAGAGAGTACCGAGCCTTAGCCCGAGGAATACAGTACGAGGGCATATAGCCTCTTCTCCAACAGTAAACAGATGGGTGGTGTTGTTTCCACGACAGAAGGGAGGGAGGACTATTGAGGCTTTCGATGATAAGTTTTTCAATTGGTGGTATTAGTAGATTACGACAATAGAGGACTATCCCTATGCTGGAATTGACTTTTCCAGGGACCCAGACATGGGCGTACCTATTGGAGTGGTATGAGGAGAGTTAGGTAAGCTTTGTTTTGTCTTTCTTTTTTCAAACTTATGTAATTTTTATGTTTTTTATATATATATATATCATTTTGTGGTATACCAAAGTGTCTAACATATATGTGTCTATTATGTGAATATGTGGGGCCAGTGCGTCCAATGGGCTTCATGAGGAACAGGCGACATCCACGACCAGAGGCAGGACTAGCTGCAACTGGCGGACCAATAGCAGTAGGGGGACCTCCAACTGGTGAGGCTGAGAGAGTTTTGAGACGAGTAGAGTGGAACTTTACCTCTCTTACTTACATAGTCCCCATGGCAGAGATCAAGGATCTGCCACCATCCATGGAGCCTCATGTAGTGGGGGCACCACGGACGTGGGTCCATATTTTTTTATGTTTGGAAAACGTCGTTTATCATTATAACAAAGACAACATGCCCCTTCCTTAGTTAGGTTGGACAAGTTACGTGCCAAGGGCACTACTTGTATATTTTTGAGGGCACAAGCCCCATGACTTTTTGCAAGACGTATTTTTGAGGCGCTTGCATCCACCCATGTAATCTGATATTTTTGATATTTTATATGGATTTCATGTCTTTTTATGTCTTATGGCTTACATATAATTTACAAATGTATTTACATGTGCATGTGTGTGTCTTTCTTACATGTGTGCAAGATGCCAATCTAATATTTGATTAGCTAGAGTATCTGTAACTTGATTTAATCTCCTAGGAACATGAAAATATGTAATGTAATTAAAGCTTCGTTCTAAGATACGTATCCTAAGGAAACATCGGTGTAGAGTAGGATCATGAACATAGTATGCTCCATTTAATTGAGATACAACTAGATGAGCGTCTAAATAGACCTGCAGGTGAGAGATACCAAGTGACAAAGTGTCACGAAGTAACTCAATAACTACGCTATATACGACGACATTGTTTGTGGTGTCACATAAACATATGCCTCCTGAAGATAGCAACTAGCCTTGAGGTGTGAAAATTACCCAAGCTGTGGAGGCAAGCCTCTGAGTGTGCCGACTAGTGCCATCTGCAAATCCAATGAACACCTATGATTCACTTGACATCTGCCACAGTGAAGAAGATGACATCAAAAAATGACATGTCCATAAAACCAAAAACCCCAAAAGTAATAGTACAAATACTATACATATATTACAAAAAATCACCCAAGGTGACCCACTTATGAGTAATACTTCTTGAGGTAGAGCCCATTTCTAGGCTCCGCCAAAACATTTCCCTCAAATTCCACCAGATGATAAGCTCCCTTCTGTAGTACTTCTTTCACACTGAAATGTACGAACCACATGGGTTTGAACTTACCTGCCCCCAGGGGGTCCTTATATTGGTCATAGACCAGGACAAGGTCGCCTTCAGAGAAAATCTGAGGAAGAACGGACCGATTATACTCACACTTGAATTTTTGTTTGTGATCCTCGTTAGACAAGGCTGCATCATGACGTTGTTTATTGAGTTGTTCGAGGTATAGTAACCATTCTTTAAGTGTTGAAGTATCTGGCAATAACTATATGGCCAAATTTAATGATGGGATCTAGAATTCTATAGGCAAGACTGCTTCCAGCCCATAAACGAGTTGAAAAGGTGAGAAACCGGTGGCAGTCTTAACAAACATTCGATAAGCCCATAATGTCGAATACAACATCAAATGATAATTTGACTTGGCCGAATTGATCATTCATTGTAGAATGGTTTTAAGAGATTTATTTATAGCTTCCACCTAACCATTCGCTTGGGGGTAATAAGGTGATGAATTTTCTTGCCTCAACCAAAGATTTGATGTTAACTCAATCATCGATTTGTTCTGAAAGTGACTGCCATGGTCAGTGAAAATCTATCTCGGGACGTTGAACCTTGCAATTATCTGGTTGAACAAAAAAAGAGAGGCTGTCACCCCGTCATCTTTGAACGTTGGCATAGCTTTGACCCACTTAGTGAAGTATTCTACTGCTACGATGATATAGCCGTGCCCTCTTGCTGAAGGGGGGTTGCATGTAGTGTAATCAATCCCCCATTTAGTGAAGGGACTGACGGTAATAATGAGAAACATAGGAGCGGGGTGTGCCCTCATATTTTGAGAGAATATTTGACATGGGTGGAACTTCTTGACCGATTCAACACAATCTTTGATTAATGTCGGCCAGAAGTAACCAACTCGTAGAATATTTTGGGTTGTTGCCAACGCAGACAAATGACCGCCACATGCTCTAGTGTGGCAATCATTAAGCACGATTTATGCTTCTTCATGAGTGAGACATCGGGGAAGGATGAAGTCGATGCCTCAACGATACAAGGTGTCCTCGAGTATCATATAGTTCTTAGCCTAATGGCGTATTCGACGACACTCATCACGAGAAGAAGAGGTGGGACACTTCAAAGTATGGAGATAGACAAGGACATCTCCATACTAGGGGTTGAAAGACGTGATCAAAAACATGTCTCCTTTGATGGGTGACTCGTTAGGTATAACATCACCTGACTCGACTGGAAGTTCTGATATGAGTTCTGCGAAGACCATCGACTTTTTGGATTTCGCTGAAACGAATTCGAAGTCAAATTCCTAGAGGATAACTATCCATCTATTTATTTTTCCGTGGATGACTCATCGTGTCAATACATATTGAAATGGGTTCACGACAGCAATGACGGTGGTCTTGCAAAACAAAATGTAATGACGAAACTGTTGAACATAATGGACTGCTGCCAACACAAGTTTTTCAATATGGGAATAATTGAGTTTCGGTCTAACTAGGCCTTGGCTCAGGTAATAAATCATGTATTCTGAGAGTAAATCATCCTCTTGAATGAAGACCATACCGATGGTCAACTCCACAACAACCAAGTACAATAAGAAATCTTTATTATAATTGGGTGGCCGAAGCAAGGGGATGATATGAGGGCGCTTTTCAATGCTAGAAAAGAGCATTGAGTGGCTTCATCCCAATGAAAAGGAACGTCCTTTTTCAATAAATGCATAAAACCCTTTGTGATCTTGGCATAGTTTGCAATGAAACACCATAGAAAATTTTCTTTGCCCTGTAGACTCTGAAGCTGAGGTATGGTGCACGGGGGAGGCAATTGAACGATTGCCTCAACCTTGAGAGGATCGACCATGATCCCTGTTGTTGAAACGATGAAACCTAATAGATGACCTGATGTGACAAAAAAACTACACTTGTTTGGATTCAAGCGGATTTGGTAGTAGCGACACTGTTCAAGGATAAGTCGGAGGTGTTCTGGATGATCATCTCTCTTGCGAGATCATGACGCTAAATCATTGAGATAAGCCTCAACTATGTGTTTGAGGTCATGGAAAGAAAAAGACATGGCCCCCAGAAACGTAGCTCCGACATTTTTCAGACCAAAAGACATCTTACAATAAGTGAATGTACCCCATGGACAGATGAAAGAAGTTTTGTGTTGGTCTTCGGGTTTGATTTGTATCTGATTGTATCCCGAAAAACCATCCATGAATGAAAAGGCCTCTCATCTTACAAATTCATCGAATATCTAGTAAATAAATGGTGTGGGGAAATTATCTTTGGGGTAGGCCTTGTTCAGGTCACGGAAGTCCGTGCATACGTGAATCATACCCTGTTTTTTATTGACTGGCATGGGATTCGACACCCATTGAGTCAATTGGATGGGGTAGATGAAACTAGCTTTAAGTATTTTCTCTACTTCAGCCTTGATAGCTGCTGCTTTCCTAGGATTGACCGGATGAAGCTTCTGTTGGACCGACTTGACATCAGGATAAGTCATGATTTCATGTTCAACAATTCTCGGGTCTATGCTTGGCATTTCCTCGTAAGACCATGCAAAGACGTCACAGAATTCTTTAAATAAATCTGTGTAGATTTGAATCTCCTCGGGGGAGCAATCCCCTCTGACGAAGATATTCTCCACAATGCCAGGGGATCTGGATATGTCAATAGGTATTTTCTCAGCTATTATTGCCATATATCCTTCACCATAAACCGCATGTGTTGCCAAAGGATTGATAGGACAATATTTATCTCCATTCATGGTCAGAGTGAATTCTCCTTCTTCAATTCATCTTAACTCTGGGAGGAAGTAAAATATATGATGAAGATCATCCCAGGGTCTTTCTGGACTAGTGATTTCCTCAATAATCGCTTCGTTTGAAGGCAAGACTAAGTCTAAAGAATCTGTATCAGCAAGGGAACCTTGAGCCCAAATAGGCTCGAGCACTGTATCTAACTCCTGTGCTGGAGTTGGATCAAGGTTGTCAAAATCTCATTGAATGATCGAGTATGCAACTTTTGTCACGGACAAAGGCATGGCCATGCCATGGTGCTCTATCCCTTCCATCATAGTGGATGGGGAAGGAAGGGTCCATGGATCATGAAAGTACATCGTGCGAAATGACGAGATTTAAAAAATTTCAGCCCGAGGCTGGTCGGGGAAAACCGTCACATAATGGACATTGCCGGTCGGAGGTGGGTAATTGAAAGTACCCATTAATGATGGGCACAGACCAAACCCTACATTGACAATGCCGGGCTGGGGGTTATCAATTATCGAGACCGTGGAGACTCCCGATGAAGGGTCAGGACAGGAGAAGGATAACTGATCAATGGTCACAATTCGGCCCTTGTGAGGAAACAACAAGACCCAGAACACTGTCGCGACCACTGCTTGCATAGTGTAGGTCCAACTCCTACCTAACAAAATATTGTAGTCGAGGGACGCATTGATCACTTCAACTTTGACAAACATGGTTTTCCCCCCAAACTGCACAGGGAAAGAGGGGATGATCCCATGTGGTTGGAAATAATAACCATCAAAAGTTTTAAGTAGAGTAGGTGACGGAGAAAAAAGGGTTTTCCGATGGCCTTCCAACACACCAAAGACATCACGCATGTCGAAGCACCCTCATCCACCATTGTACGAAAAATATTTTGGGTAAAATTTTTCATGGTATAAGCCATTACTATCTGAAAAGCGACATGGTAAGGAAGACAAGTTTTTAAGTCAGAGGTATCAAGCATGATCGTTCTCGGATTACAAGTCTCGACACAGCCTAGGGAAGCTAACAGGGCCTTTCTTTGGGAAGGGCAACTTTGGAGGACTTCCAAAGCAGACATTGCACAAGGGGTTTGTGGGAAATCCTCCACCACAGAGTAATTCTGGGCGGCCCTTGTGTTTGGGTTGTAAGAAGCTTTTTTGAATGCGTCTTTTGGGATGCGTGTCATTGTTTTTCCCAATGTATTCTCAATTTGAAGGGGAATTTTAATGTTTAATCCATTATTATAGATGTTTTCATTTCATTAGATAACAATAGCATAATCTAAGATCACTAAGAAATACACAATCACAAGAGACACAACATTTATCCTAGGAAACCCTCTAGGGGAAGAAAACCTAGCAAAACTTCCTTAATATAGATAGCCAATACAATGCCAAGAGATCTCTTATGCTAATACAAAAATTCCTCTCCTAGATATGCACCACTCTCTCTCTCCTTCTTTGGTAACAGATCAGAACTTGTCTCTCAAAATAAGCAAGTGAGTTGTGTCTAAGTGAGGCGCTAGCCTCCATTATTTATACAAGTCTGGCATGTGTGAAGTGTCTCTTCACTGGCAGGGCCAACTTATCAAACTCGGTGGGTAAACCCACCTTTATTATAATTCTGGGTCTCTTTAATATCTGCTGGGGATGACTTCTTATTCTGTCTATTACAATTGTCTTTTGACCAATCCACAAAAGAGGATTTGGTCCTATTACAATAACTAACATGATCAATCCTCAATGGGGATTGATCCTATGAATAATATATCAATAATAATAAGAATACTCTTTGCAGTTACATTATTTCAACACCCCCCCTTAACAAGAAGGGTATTCTTCAGCAACATCATGCGAGAGAGAGAGGACAACATCATCAACAACGTCAAGTGAGTGAGAGGACATCATCATCAACATCATCTTGGAACACTGGCTGGCGTATCTATAAATCATAGGAAGTTTTCTTCATTGGCAACATCATCATTCTCAAAGGAATGCCATCATCACCTGTATCAATATGTATTAGTATAAAAATTGATACATCATCATCATCACATCACAAGGCTGGCTCATCATAATACAAGACTAGATTTACGTCACAACTGTCAAGATGGAAGCTCATTACTTGTCTCATCTCATCGTCTTGCTTTACATCACATCACTCAAGTTGGAAGCAAGATACTCGTCTTGCTTTATGTCACAAACATCAGGTTGGAAGCAGGATACTAGAATGGCTTTACGTCCCAACTATCCAGATGGAAGCTTAGTGCTAGTCTCATCATATCATCTTTCTTTACGTCTAACAACTCAGTCAAAAGTAATGAACGTCTCATCTTGCTTTACGTCTGACAACTTGGTCAGAAGAAAGGAACACACTTCATCTTGCTTTACTTCTGACAACTGGGTTAGAAGCAAGGAACATCTCATCTTGCTTTATGTTTGACAACTGGGTCAGAAGAAAGGAACATCTCATCTTGCTTTACGTCTGACAACTAGGTCAGAAGCAAGGAACACATCACATCTTGCTTTATGTCTGATAGCTAGGTCAGAAGCAAGGAACATCACATCTAGCTTTACGTCTGATAGCTAGGTCAGAAGCAAGGAACATCACATCTACTCCCCCTTTTGAGGAAGGTCCTTTCGGACTATGCCAAGGTTATCTTGGAAGTACTCAAACTTTACATGAGATAGAGGCTTGGTCAACACATCAGCAACCTGTTCATCCATGCTAATGTACTGGAGCTTTAAGGCTCCTCTTTGTACCATGTCATGTATGTAATGATAACAGATCTCTATGTGCTTCAACCTGTCATGGAATACAGGATTCTCTGTCATCTTTATGCAGCTGTGGTTGTCACATAGAATCACAGTTTCTCTCATCTCTAAGTAAAATAGGTCGGTCAGCAACTTTCAAAGCCATATAGCTTCATAGTTGGTAGAACGTGCAGCAATGTATTCTGCTTCTGCTGTGCTGAGAGAAATACTAGATTGCTTCCTACTTTGCCACAAGATCATAGCTGATCCCAAACTGAAACAACATCCTGAAGTGCTTTATCTGTCAGAAACACTTCCTGCCAAATCTACATCACTATATCCACTCAATGTGAAATTATGATCTCCATCATAGCTGAGACCATAATCTATTGTACCTTTAAGGTACCTCATCACATGTTTTGCAGCCACTAGGTGAAAATGTTTGGGTTCTACCAAAAAATGACTCAATGTGTTCATGGCAAAAAAAATGTCTGGTCTGGTGTTCGTCAGGTATATGAGCGATCCAATAATCTATCTATATAGTGTGGCATCAATCAATTTTGACGATGTATCGACCAGTAGCTTCAGCTTCGCTTCCATGGGTGTATTCATGGGCTTGCATTCCAACATGTCGAATCTCTTTAAGATTTTGACTGTATACTTCCCTTGGTTAAGGAAGATTCTCTCAGGACTCTACCATACCTCAAGACCTAAGAAATAATGCATTAGGCCAAGGTCTTTCATTTCAAATTCTGAGGTAAGTCTCTTTTTACATTCTGTGATGAGCTTTTCTTCTCCAGTTAAGAATAAGTCATCCACATATAGTAGTAATATTACTGGCTCATTATTCATGATTTTGAAGTAGAGATTTGAGTCTACTTTACTCTTGGTAAAGCCTAAGCTCGTCAAGAAACTGTCTTTATGGCCATACCAAGCTCTAGGAGCTTGCTTCAATCCGTATAAGGCTTTCTTCAATCTACAGTAATGAGACTTCCTGTCTTCAACCTCAAATCCTTGAGGTTGCTCTATATACATTTCCTCTTCGATAACACCATTTAGGAAAGCTATATTCACATCCATCTGGTGCAACTTCCACTTCATCTTAGCTACAAGAGCTATGATGGTTTTGATCGAAGTGTATCTAGCCATAGGAGCGAATGTCTCTTCATAGTCAATGCCTTCCTTCTGGAAAATCCACGAACGACAAATCTTACTTTATACTTCTCAATACTTCCATCAACAACATGTTTTATTTTGAAGAGCCTTCTGGAGGATACCACTTCTTTATTCTTCGGTCTAGGAACTATTTCCCATACTTTGTTCTTCATTATGGATTGGTATTCCTCTATCATGTCATCTGCCCATTCTTTCCTTTGAATGGCTTCTTCAAAACAGGTAGGCTCCTCTTCTAGGAGGTTACACATCAAAGCTATATAATTGGAGATTGGCTTTGGTCTTTTGACCTGTCTCATGGTTCCTTGGGGAACACCGTACTTCTCTCCATATTGAATAAGCTCTCTAGCCCAAGCTGGCTTTCTTTTATGGATGATCATCATCTGAGGAGGTTCTTGCACTTCTTCTATATCATGGTCTTCTAGAAGTTCCTCATCAAGGGAAGTTATGACTTCCCTCACTGGTTCTGCAACTCTGGGAACCTCCCTCATTGTAGTATTGGGGATTACAGGTTCCTCTTCATATACCTCTTTAAGATGGCATATTTTAGATTTATTGAGTGTTGTATCTTCATCAAAGGTCACATCCCTTCTGATCTCAATGTGATGTTGACCTGGTATATATATTTTGAAGGCCTTGGAGACCTCACAGTATCCCACAAATATTCCCTTCTTTCCTGAAGGGTCTAGCTTGTTTCTCTTTTCTTTAGGTATATGAATAAACACTGGACAACAAAATATTTTGAAATGGCTTACCTCTGGCTTCTTTCCAGTGAACATCTCTTTCAGTGTCTTGAGCCCAAGTGCACTATGGGATAATCAGTTATGCACATAAACAACTGCCATTGCTGCTTCTGCCCATAAGCACATAGGAATATCTTGATCATGGATCATAGTCTTCACAGCTTCCAGTATGGTTCTGTTCTTCTGTTTAGATACACCGTTTTGTTGGGGATTATAGGGAGTAGTGAGTTCCCTCTTGATCCCAACATCTTTGCAAAATTTCACAAACTCTTTTGAGGTATATTCTCCTCCATTATCTGACTTGAGTATCTTAATATTCTTTTAAGAAAGGTTCTCTATCAAGGCTTTGAATTCCTTGAACTTACTGAACACTTCATCTTTAGTCTTTAAGAAATATATCCATGTTTTATGAGAGTAATAATCAATGAATGATACATAATATACATACCTGCTAATGGAGGATGATGGCATTAGGCCACACACATCGGAATGGATGAGTTCTAGGACTCCTTTTGACTTATTGTCCCTCTTCAGAAATGGGTTCTTGATATTCTTTCCTTGTGCACATCCATTGCATATGCCTTTATGATCACCTTTCAGTTCTGGTAAACCTGTGACTACTTTGCATATGTATGGTAGTGCCTTGTAGTTGACGTGGGATAATCTTCTGTGCCAAAGCTCACTTGAGTCTTCAATGGCGTGGGTCATGGCAGCCTCTGAGTGACCCTTTAGTTTATATAAGCCATTTTCTTCATTTCCAATGATGATTTCTTCATTTAAGGTTTCTCCTTTAGCCCACAGAAGAACTTCTCCATCTATAAAGGAAAATCTAAAGTCTTTCTTCTCTAAATCTGAAATGGAGAGTAGGTTCTTCTTCAAGCCTGGTACATATAGTATGTCCTTCATTTTTAGTGAATTCCCTAAATTCAGTTTATGGTTTGATTCTCCCACTCCCTTGATGGGATACTGGTAATCATCACCAAGTGTCACTTTCTGAGAAAACTTCTTTTCTGAGATACAAGAGAGGATGTTTCTTTGTCTCGTCATGTGCTTGGATGCACCACTATCAATGAGCCAAGTGTCCTCTCCAGGTGTTACAGATCCTGAGAGGGCCGAGATCAACACATGGTCTTTGATATCCTCTCTTATCATCTTCGTAGGTGGCTCTTCATCTTCGACTACATGGGCATGGAGCCTCTTTTGTTTTCTCTTGTATTCTTCTCGACTGGCTGGACAAAACTTCGCAATGTGTCCCATCTTGTCACAATGATAGCATTGTATAGATGAGTAGTCTCTTTCCTTTCATTGTCCTTTCTTTTGAAATCTCCTTGGATGAGATTCTTTATGATTGAATTTATTTGATTTTTGAGGCTATTTATGAGTCTCCTTTTGGAAGTAGGGTTTCTTCCTTCCTCCTTTGGTGTGGGTGGCTAGGGCTTGATCATCATCCCTTGCTAGTAATGCTTCACGATTCACTACTCTTGTTTCTTCTTAGATGCATTATTCCCATAGACTGTCAAACTTCAGTTTCTTCTTTCTGGCACATATCGTCTGGATGAAAGCATCCCAAGGTCTCATGAGACCATTTAGGGCCATCATTATGAGTTCGTCTTCATCTATGGTATCTCCAATAGCTTCTAGCTATTCTTTGAGTTCAGAGATTCTAGAGAAGTATTCCTGAATCATTTCTCCTTTCTGCATCCTTGTATTCTTCAGTTGAGTTCTAAGATTCATCTTACAGTTTATGTTCTTTCCTTTATATAGTCTGGTAAAGACATCAAACATCTCTTTCAAAGTCTTCTTAGATGACACATAAGGAATCGGGTGGTCTTTAATTGAATCAGCAATGATTCTATTGGCCCTTATTGTGTCCTTTTGATGCTTTGCCTTTTCTGTGGCATCGTCGGGTTCCGGTACTTCGTCTTTGACAAATCTTGCTAGGTCATTCTCTTCAAGAATGAGGCCAATCCTATACTTCTAGGCACATAAGTTTTCCACTCCTTCTAACTTGTCAACAAGCTTAATGCTTGCAAACATCTTTACCTGGAGCTAGGAAAATGATCGAAAAATGAAAGTGCTCAAAATCAAAAACTGAACTTACTAGGAGATGTGCTTGGCTAAGGCGAGCACCCTGGTGTGCTTGGATCTAAGGAAATCCAACTTTTGCTCCTTCAAATATGATCTGCGGATTTTTGGACTAGTGCTTCTAGTACCTCTGGTACTCTGGTACTTCTAGTACTGGTTTTCTGGTACTTCTGGTACTCTGTGAAACTAGGGTTTCACTTTCTGGGAGATCCAACCACTAAAAAGGTGCATTGATGATGCCAAGTTGATCCTTAGGGGAGGGTGCAACTTTCTAGATAGTTTTAGGGCTGAAAAGCTTCACTTTTGAAAAACCCTAATTTGTAGGTACGACAACAATGACATTTTTCTCTTGTGAAAGATGCTTTCTTCAGCTTGGCTCTGATACCATGTTAATGTTTAAGACATTATTATAGATGTTTTCATTTCATTAGATAACAATATCATAATCCAATATCACTGAGAAATACACAATCACAAGAGACACAACATTTATCTTGGGAAACCCTCTAGGGGAAGAAAACCCAGCAAAAATTCCTTAATATAGATAGCCAATGCAATGGCAAGAGATCTATTATGCTAATACATAAATTCCTATCCTAGATATGCGCCACTCTCTCTCTCCTTCTCTGGTAATAGATCAAAAATTGTCTCTCAAACTGAGCAAGTGAGTTATGTCTAAGTGAGGCACTAGCCTCCTTTATTTGTACAAGTCTGGCACCCGTGAAGTGTCTCTTCACTGGCAGGGCCAACTTCTCAAACTGGGTGGGTAAACCCACCTTTATTATAATTCCGGGTCTCTTTAATATCTGTTGGGGACGACTTCTTATTTTTCCTATTACAATTGTCTTTTGACCAATCCTCAAAAGGGGATTTGGTCCTATTACAATAACTGACATGATCAATCCTCAATGGGGATTGATCCTATGAATAATATATCAATAATAATAAGAACACTCTTTACAGTTACATTATTTCAACAGGGAAGAGGTGGGTTTTCGAATTCTTTACCTTTCTCAGAGGTGCCTGGCTTTCCATAATCATGTGCTCTAGTTGTTATATGAGCAACACCTTTCATCATATAGACGTTTGCGGACGAATGATTACTTAAATACAGAGGGGGTCCTTAACTTCCCCCTTCCACGCTCTATGAGGATTGATTTAGATTTTTCCCATGCGGGAACAGGTTCGTTAACATGGCAGGATTTTGTTGTGCCAATAAATTCTGGGCCTCCACAAGTCGAGGGAACTAATGGGCTGGGTGGTCTTCCTTACCCTTTTTCTGTTGTTTCTTCTTTCCATCAGGCTGCTAGGTGGCCTTTGGGTTGGTTGTTTGCACACTGTGCACATACGACTTTTGGGTAGGGGGAGTAGTCGAACCAGTGGTTTGGCTGGCTGCTGTCTGTTGTATCGACAATTGTTGCAATTGATTTGACAATGGATCAGCGGGCTTGGTTTGTGATGAACCAATAATTCCATCGGCATGTGGTCCATACCTTTGCATGGTTTTGTCAAGGATTGACCTCGATGCATCTGGAAAAATCTCGTAGAGTAAACTAGATTGAGAGTAAATTAGCTCTAGTTGTTGCGCTCTCATTATAGCATCTTCCTCGAAAAACACTCTGGACGTTGCAACGTCTTTAGATAACTGGGGTACCAAAGACTTAAGGAACCACTCTAGGAGGAATGATGGTGAAACAAGCACTTTGATCAAACTCTTATGGTGTCTTCATTCTAGGATATGATCTAAGATATGGTCCGCTTTTGTCTGCTCAAAATTGGCCAGCAATTTTGTGTTAGCATTGTATCTCATAGGTAATTGGAAATGGTTCAGGAAATCCATTGCCAATTCGCCGAAAGAAGAGTATTGTGAGTGGTCAAGCTCAATGTACTATTTCATAGCACTCCCTATGAGAGTGCGTTGAAACAATCGCAACTGAACGGAGTCATCTCTTAACGAGTTGGATGAGCACCATAAGTGGAAAGTAGTCACATGATCACCAAGATATTTGTTAGGCTTGGCCTTGAACTTTGGAATGTCCAAAGGCAACTTGGTTGGCATGGGAGACCAACTCAGATCATGACAGATGGGGTCATTTAAGAGCTTTGTCAAATCTGGCAAGTGTAGGGTTGCCAGAAATGGTAGTTTGGGTTGTGGATTGTAGCTGAGGAAAAAGAAGCCCGGGGTTTGACTGGCACCAGTTTGCCAGAAAAATTTAGGCTGCTGGCTAGGGCTCTGGCAATAACCATGACCATGACCAGCATATGGATTGGGCACTTGTTAAGACATCATTTTCTAATTCCCATAATAAGACGTAAAGGGCTGAGCTTTCGTTGCATTCCAAGGATTTTGGGAGGGGTTGCCCCCTGCCGATCTGACGGGCATAGGTGTTGGGCCTTATCTGGGGTTCCACTAGGTATGGAAAGGGTTTCCCCCAATCGACATCCCTAGCACGGGGATTGGTAACTTTGATGGATTCCAATATCCTTGTGAGGAAGGAATTCCTAAGTGTGCCCCCTGTGCAGGAATAGTACCCTGTACAGGATGTGGTTGTGCATAACCGAGGTTGCCCCCGGTTGAAAAGAAAGATGACGAGAAAGCGTTGTTACCAAATGCGCCAAATAAAGAGAAAGGTGTCGAACCAACTGACATATTATAGGGAGGGAGTGCTTGACTACCTGCTCCAAACAAGTTTATGTTAGGCCCAACAGATTGTTGAGAAACACCGATGAGCGAGGGCGATGAAGGGGGTATATGATCTGGATTATTTTGGGCATGAAATGGGAGCGGAGATATAATAAATAAATGCACAGTGATATCACAGATATTCAATAAGATAACATAAATGTATCAGATATGCAACAATAAACACAGATATACAGTAATACACAATTTCTATTAATGAAAGAAATGTACAGAGACTATAAAAATACAGAGCAAAAGCCTCGCTAGAATGGTGGTAGCTTATCTTTGAGAAGAGATGTGAAGACTACTCACATTCACAAGAATATGGTTACAATGAGGCTCTAAAGGAATTTTTACAATAAACAGGAATGCCAAAAGTGCCAAAAGTCACATGGGCCCCGTTTGGGTAAGTGAGTACATCAACTTCTCGGGGTCGTAACTTTTGCATACGATCTTCGTTTTAGGCATGTGATAGCTCGTTGGAAATGTATTGTCGAGGATATTAATTTTGGGGGATAAATAATGCCTTTGTATATCATTGAGAACCTATATCTTGAAAAACCTTCATTTGAGCCCTCAAAATGGCCCCGGAAGTTAAAAACTGCTAAAAATAGTAAATTGCCAAAATTGATAGAAAACTGTTTTGAGCCAATCGAAAAATGTGGGTGGACACTGATATCCACCTGGATCAGTAAATGACCCCCACCATAAGGGAAACAATAAAGGGAGAGGAAGTACCCCCAATATATCCTTGTAGAGGAGCATTGGAACTCCCTGCCCCAAGACCCAAAGTTTGTAGAGTGGAGGAGGAAAGTACAATACTCATAGCGAAGCCAGGCATCCTGTGTGAGAAAGGAGAGCCTGTTGTGTTCTGATGAAATAGAGCAGTGATTTCCACCATAGACTGAATCAAACCACTGCCCCAGGTAGAAGTAGTCAAGACCATGGTGGCCTAGACTAACGACGGTTGGTTAGGAGGTGGAACACCTCCAGTAGTGACAGTCATGAAGGAAATATCAGTGTTCCCTGAAGAAGTGCCAGTGTGTTCTTCCATTGTTGTTGGTGACACTACTAGACGCTCGTAAGGTACAACCTGTACAACGATGGGTGCCGATAGATCATTGATGGGAGGGTTGTAAGGACCAAGATCCTCTACTCCGAGGTCAGAAATGATTGGTTCTTCTAGAAATGAAAGTTATTCTCTCGAATATGGGTTGGGCATAGTTTCTTATAACCCGGTTGTCTCAAAAGACCCTTGCTGGTCTAATTTTTGCCTTAGCAGTGGCAGGGGGGGTTCGAGGTCAAACGGCAGCAGACACAGAAGAATTCATGATCGACGAAACTCATGATCCTCCATTGTGTGAGAAGATAAAAGACACACTAGGGAAATCTATAATCGTTTGAAAACCAGCACGCACTAGAAAGTACGTATGAGATAAAACAAGCAGTCACTAACTAGTTGGAAGAACAATTGCAACAACCAACACTAGAGAAACTTACTGGTGTAAGTGAAACTTGAATACAGAAGCACCCTCAAAGTACACTCTGCAAAGCATGGCCCGATGTCTATCCTAGGTACCATGGTATACCCCCGCAGTCACCTGTGTAAGTCACTAGAAAGATAGGCAACTAGGTTGCCAGCACGCAAACAGTCACCATGCGGGTATAATCAACAGTCGGGTGGATCACAATGAGAAGGGTATCAAGCTCGAAACCTATCAAGGGTATCAAAAGAAAGTGTTCCAGGATATGACTGAGGACATCGAATGGATTATAGATGCATGAAGCTCCTTGGAAAATGCAATCAACGGAATCCCAAGACAAGCCCTCTATATGTGTTCCCCACTACATTTGGTCTGGCTTTGGAGGGGTTATCTCCACTGCCTTTCCTTACGTGACCTCGTGTTTAGCCCCTGTTTTAGAGGAGGGCTCCAAATAACTTTTACGATATTGTAATTTTGACACTCCCTAGCACAGACTCTTATGTTTTTTTTTCAGGCTTGAAGAGTTTCCTCTCCAATCCTAAGTCGAGGCTCTAGCCTAGACTTGTTGATGTACCCTACAAAACATAAAGTCTAGTTGATTTTTAATTAATAGATAATTTTTATGGGCTTGTCTTAAGTCAAAGGTTATGAAAGTGAAACTAGTGATGTTTTGAGAGACAAAAGAGAAGATAAACAACAAGTTGAAAACAAAATAACTTCTTCTTAACAAATTCAGATTTTCCTTATTTATTTATTTATTTTTAAACCAACTTTTCAAAAATTTTATTTCTAAGATCTTTTAACTGAAAAATCAAACAAGATTTCGCTCAACTACGAGATACTTATTGTCCTAAGTCAATTAGCCAAGAACTTATGAAAACAATCTTTTTTCTATTGATTAATGCAAACAACCAACTCTTTAACCAAACCAAGAAGTAAAAATTTTCAACATGCTTCAAAATACTAGAATTGAAAAAATGGATTCCTTTTCTTTCTTTTAAAGAAAGAAAAATGATAAAGTGAAGATAAAATAGAAACCAAAAAGCACTTCTAGCCCTACTACGGATTGTAGGGAGTCACTTGACCAAACCTCAAAAAGACTCACAGATTTGTCTAAGACTCTACTACAGAAAATTCAAGAAATCTGTTTGATGAAAAGAAAACTATGCTATGGTCAAACCTAGGCTACCAACTGTGATCACAG
The DNA here is from genome assembly GCA_000966675.3 of Picea glauca. Taxonomy (NCBI): domain Eukaryota; kingdom Viridiplantae; phylum Streptophyta; class Pinopsida; order Pinales; family Pinaceae; genus Picea; species Picea glauca. Next base: position 822,075 of record JZKD02S2248359.1, read on the forward strand.
AGACCAGGGGAGAGAACAAAAAGACTCCTGAAAAGAATGCCTTCTGACAGGTAAGAGGATGATTGCCTCTCTCTGTCAAAATATCTCCCCAACACAGATACGTGACTGTCACCACAATAGCTAGCGTATATATGCATGTTGTCCAAAGGCAGAGCATGTATGTATGAATGAAGAACCACTACAGGGAGCGTATAGCTCTGTAAATGCTAAAAAAAATGAAAAACACAATCCAGCCTAGGCAGGGAGCACTGGTACTTAAAACCAGAGTCTCTCAGAGACAGAGAAAATAACTTTGGCGAAGAAAATGCAAGGAAACTTTTGATCAAACAAAGCTAATTTGAGGCTATTCCTATGCTATAGACTGCAACGCAGAGACTATGACCAAATCTAGGAAACCCCTGAGAAGGATCACTCCTGACAGGGAAAGAGGATGACTGCCTCTAAAAAAATAATTATGGACTTAAGCACGCAACTGACACTTCAGCAGCCCAGCGGATATACGTGGGCTGTCTAAAGGTAGGGTGCATGTATACGTGGGTAGGGATTTTGTAGGCCACATCCACCTCTAAAAATTTTCGAGATGAAAATTAAACAACCAAGCAATCATGTAGGGAGTACTGGTATGGAAAACCAAAATCCCTACAAGCTCAGACTCTTGCAAAAAACTTTAGAAAAAGGTAATAAACCAATTCTAAAATACCCAAAAAGTATCCCCAGAAAACCCTAGAGATTCGCCAGTATGGTCGCCAATTCTATTGTGGGTGGGAAATCCCTCCTATAGAATATCATAAAGGGTTTTATCATGCATGCAAAAATGACCTAAAGTCTCCTACTTTCTACCAACATCCCAAGCATAACTCCCATTACTCATATGTAAATATAAGGCTAAAGAGATCTAGCTACTGTACCTTAGTTTCCGTGTTTGATGTCGATCCCTTTAACGGTTGGTCTCTCCTTGACTGAAAATATCCTCCCAACACTAACCTGCATTCATAAAATACAAACAAAGAACTCCACCTGCATATAACCTATAAATTAATGGGTTAGATATTCTATCAAACTATAATCAAATTTAAATATTGACAATCTCATATGGCGGGATGGGAAAAGTACTCCTTTTATTAATCTCACAAAAGTAACCTTAAAGTGGTGAGATTGACCACTACTCCTCGAATTTGGTCTAGGGATCCTCTTCAACTGTGCTCCAACTACTTCTGTATATGATTCTCTTCACATGATAGTTGCAAAAGGTTGGGGCAAGGGGAATACTAAATCGGGTATAGTTTCTTTTCTATGATTTTCATCCTTTCAAATGGGACCCCTACCCCTTATTTTATAGGCTATAAAGGGCTAGGTATTTGGTCGAGTGACTGGATATGGACATCTAGTCAGTTTAGTTAACTTACCCAAAACTATCTGTTCCGTCTGCAACTTTCTGGTTTTTCATGCTGTTTAGGTATACGCGAGTTGTAGTGGGTCAGCCAATGTACACACACATGCAGTAGTGGAGCAGGGCGCGTATGCATTCAAAAGGATTTTTTTTCTAAGAATCTATTTAGTAGTGGCTTGGCAAAGAAGTCAAATGAGATGGCCTGATGCCAGGTAAGAATGTCTGGTGCAATTTAGGGTTATAAAAAACTGTTTGTAAGAATATGTCTTTAACTTCTCATGGACATTCCCTATAAACCATAATCATATTTTATTCCTCCAATGGTTCATACACTGTGGAGAGGGACTCTCGTATGCTGAGGGCGCCTCGAATTGACTAATTCTCTACCCTACATAGGACTTCAGACCCTTGTTTATTGATGACAACTTTTTCTTCCTGTGAATATTTCTCTGTGCACCAACCTATGAATTCAAGGAAAGGGAACGTGACCTCAACAACGTAAGGGAATATAGTGGCCTGGACTACTTCAAGGAAGGGTATCTTCTTCCCTAAATTATCAGACATATTATCTCTTGACACAGAGATGGGATAAATAGTGATTTCAGTGTCGAAAACATCTGAATCTCGTTCAATTAGGGATTCTTCGTTTGACACAGGATCTTTCTCTGTTAATGAAATAATGATAGGGTCCACGGTGGGGATGAAAAATAACTATGAATGAGAGGAAAAGGGGTGATCTTGGTGTACTGTTGAGCTTCAATTTTAATGGAGTGGTCGCTCCAACTTTCAACGTTTCTGGATTTGAAAAAATAATAAAATAACGACAAGCGCCCCCTTTATATACTTTCCAGATTTCAGGGGCAAGAGGGAGTGGTTTGGAGAAACCCTCTTATCACCCTCAAATAAACTAGGGGAACAACATGGTCTCGACCCGAAACCGTGGTTTAATTTTCGGCCCCCTTTCGGGAATTATCCTCTACGCAAGTCCTCCCCCCGAAACGATCCTCGACCGTTGATCTGGCGCGCTTGCGATCTGGGACCTATTGAGTCCCATCAACTCCACACTACTGCTAGATTTTTCTTCATCCTACTAGACTTGACCCAATCCTCTAGTTTTTCATGCCCCCACATCAATTTAGCGCCTTGCTGAGTCTTGAAAACTATATTTCACACATAAATTTTTATGGCAATAACATGGGATCCAACTGGGGATTCTATCCTCCCTACAAGGTAGAAAAGAGCGAAAGACCAAGTGCCTACCCATTGGGATATGATTTACTCCTGCAATTGAAGTTACCAACTTTTATTCATAAAAGTCAAAATCTACTCAGCATAACTCAGGGCCTTAACCTCAGGCTTCAACTTTGCTGATTTAATTTCAGCTGCTTCAACTGAAAAAAAAAATGGTTATATACAACAAATTGAAATGGTGATGGTTCCTTTAAAAGATATAATGTTTTAGGAACCTTCCATTCATAGGTCCTCCTCCAATGATGTCTCCATTACTTTCCTATATCAGATAGGCATTATTCCCATGGTACACCACAATTTTGAAAGGTCCCCACCATAGATGGTCAAATTTCCCATGCTTTTCCCTATCTTCATTTCTGACATCCCATCTCAATACCAAGTCTCCCAATTTGAAATCATCCTCCTTAGTATGCCTGTCAAAATCCTTTTTAATCTTGTCTTGGTGCAGCTGAGAATCGTTGAAGATTTTTTCTCTTGTTTGCTGGACATTGATTAGTTCATGTTTTCTCCTTCGAGTGGCATATGTTTCAGCCTCTTTCTCCTATAACAAACTCATCACTAGAAACCATAATGTAGTAGGAAAAATTTCCTCTGTGCCATAAACAATCTGGAAGGGTGAAGTGGAAATAGATCTTTTTGAAGTCATCCTGTCAGCGCATAGTCTATGGATGAGCTTTTTGTGCCAAGCTTTTTTGTTATCTTGCAACAACTTTTTGATAATCCTAGTTAAGCTCTTATTAGATGGTGCAACTAACCCATTACCTTGAGGGTAATAAGAAGTGGAGTGGCCAAGATTTATGTTTAAGTCAAAATTTCTCCATCTTTTTGGATTTAAATGTTGTTGCATTGTATGTAATGATTTTGATTGGACACCCAAACCTAGACAAAATATTGCCTTCCAAAAAATGGATGATAACCACATATGTGGCCTGTCTAGTGGGAACTACCTCAATCCACTAGGTGAAGTAATCTGTGGCTGTCAGAATCCACTTTTGTTGAGATGAGGACTATGGATGAATTTCTCCTATGAAATCAATGCCCCATTGTCTAAAAGGTTCTTCAACAGAGATGGGTTTCAAGGGAAAAGGCTGCAATTTTCTCTTCCCATCAAAAATTTGGAATTCATGACATCTTGAAAACTCTTTGTAGACATCAGAAAAAATGCTAGGCCAATAAAACCTAGCCCTCAATATATTGTGCACAGTAGTTTTCCAATAATGGTATCCTCCACAATCACCCTTATGGAATTCTCTGATGGTCCTCTCTGCTTCTTCCTCCAACAAACATCTCAACAAGATTCCTCTTGGATCCTTCCAATATAGAGATTCATTTACAATACAAAACTTTGCTTCTTTTAGCTTTAAGAACCGGACCTTGGTTTTACTCAATTCAGGAGGAGCCTACAAATTTCTCAACAAATAAATAATATCTACATACCATGGGGACTCAACGAATCTTTGGGACATCTACGGGGGGCTTTATCCTTCTGAATCTACTAACAAGTCATAAATGAAATTTATTCCCAAGAGCTCACAATTTGTCTATGCCATCAGCTGTGCAATTCCCCACTCCTTGATCAACTTTGTAGGTTTGATATCAAGGTAATATTCCAACAACACATCTATCCACTTTCCCATTTTTCCCTCAGGGTCAGGTTGAGTTAAAATGTCTTTCACAGAATTATCGGGAACATAAGAAATGGTATGAGAATGCAGGATATAAACTTTGAACTCCTTTAGGGCCTTGACCAGTGCATATGCCTAATTTTCCATGATATCATACTTTAATGGGGAATCTCTCAATTTCCTTCTATAGTATGTTATAGGCTTCTCAAAATTTTGCTCATCCTTCTGTAGTAAAACAGTAGCAATGGTGTGCTCTGAGGCAAAAGAGAACAATATAAAGTCTTTTTCAAAATTAGGGTTGGCCAGTACTGGGGCCTTGGTCAATGCCACTTTAATGTCTTCAAAGGATTTTCTGGCTTCTAGGGTCCGCTTTATCTCATTTCTGTTCTTGAGCATGCTAGTGATATACTTTATGATTTCAGCGAGGTTAGGGATGAATCTTCTTAGAAATTTTACTTTCCCCGGGAAATATTACACTTTTTTTTCCTTTCTGGGTGTGCCAATTTTTAAGATCCCCTCAACTCTGTTGGGATCTATATTTATCCCCTCTTTTGAAATAATGTGACCTAGCAACTTCCCTTCTTCCATGCCAAAATTAAACTTCTTGGGGTTCAATGAAATGCCAAACTTTCTACACTTTTGAAAGGCCCTTCTCAAATGCTTGAGATGTTCTTCATCAGAAACTAAATACACAGTGATATCATATAAATAAATTAAAATGAATTCGTCTTTCTCATCAACAAAATCTATGTCCATATCTCTTTGAAATGTTTCCCCTGCATTTATAAGCCTAAAAGGCATCTTGGTATACATGAAGGTACCCCATGGTGTTGTGAATGTTGTCTTTTCCTGATCATCATGGTGCACCATGATTTGATTGTACCCAGAGAAACAATCCAACATTGACATTTTTTGGGAACCTACCACTTTCTCTAGAATGTGATTCATATTAGGTAGTGGGTAGTTATCCTTGAGAGACACCTTGTTCAGATTTCTGAAGTCCACACACAACCTGATCTCTCCACTCTTCTTTTTGACAGGCACTAGATTTTCCACCCATTTGGAAAACATAAAAAATAATATGATCTTGGATTCAAACAACTTCTTTATCTCTTTCTCAATCAAGATCAACAACAAAGGATTTATCCTTCTTAATTTTTATTCGAAAGGTTTATGATCTTCTTTGATTGGGATCACATGATGAATTACCTTGGTGTCATAAAATTTCAGATCTTCATAACTCTAGGAAAAATCATCAGGGAATTATTTCATTAAATTGACGTATATCTGTTTGACTTATAGGCTGAGTGTTTTGGACAACTCAATGATCTTGGGATCTTCCTGAGTCCCAATGTTTCAATCTTCAACATCCCCTTCATTTACTGTAATTTTTGGACTCCTGACCACATCATTGTTATCAAAGAGTTTCTCCAATGGGACCATGCCTTTGGGAATGATGTTACTTTTCATCTATACTATATCTCTACCAGCAATCTGATTTTCGAAGTAACCTTTCTTTGTGAACATAGATGCATCTACCTCTTCATCACAAAATTCCTCATCAATATTCAAATTCTCAAATCCATCTTCCATTTTGAGGAAACTTTCTATTTATTTATCATCTTCAAAAACCTGTCAGTACTTAATATTATCAAGCACTGTTGGTCTGTGCTTGATCTCAACTTCATATCCCCTGATGGGAAATATTGGAATTTTAAAAACTGAAGATGAAGTACCAAGAGCATCAACAATCTAATTCTGGCCCCTTGGAATTGCCGAGAAGCTATATTTTGAAAATTCTTCAAGAAGGTCAAGTATTGTATTCCTGTATGCTCTTAATTTGGGGTGCTTTGCTTGATATATTCCCTTTACCTAATTTATGATCAAATAAGAATCCCCATGAACAACTATCCTTTTAGCACCCATTTCTTTTAAATCCTTCAATCCTAACACCAATGCCTCATATTCAACCATGTTTCTTGTGCAATCAAAGGCAATCTTATAAGAGCACAGTTTTGTAGCCATTATGGGGGGGTTAATCCACACAACAACTCCTGCCCCCTCTTTGTTGATAGCTCCATCAAATCTCATGCTCCACATACCATTTTCTTCACTATCCTGTTGTTATGAAATTTTCTCAATTTGCTGATCAGATTTGTCTTTGACAACCATATCAATCTCTTTCCCTTTCTCTTCAAAACAAAAATCATTGAATAAAATGGAAGATCCCAACTCAATATCCACAGAGTAGATGGGATGGTTATTCAGCTGGGCCTTGTTACTGACCATGTATTTGAGAAAACCCTACCTGTACAATCTCCTACCTTGACCAAAGACATGGATGGTGGTGTATGACATATCCACCTGTAGAGTTCTCTTCAACTTTGTAGCCCATGACCTAGATAATAGCATGCCAAACTTGGGAGGGATATCAACAACCACTACATCCATGACCATATTCTTTGCTGGAATTTGAGACAAAGACACCATCAAATCTTTGATTAGGCCTAGGCACTTCACCTTCCTTGATTCAAAGGATAAAATATCTTTGTAAGGCCCTGTGATGTCAAGGCCCAATTGGTCCATGACCACCTTGGGCATCAGGATATGGGATTCTCCCAAATCCAACATGGCACTGTGCAGAGTCATATCATGGATCTTCATGATGACATAGAAAGTGGGTACCTCTTCAGCATCATTATTTTCCTCTACACGTGGGCCAAATAAGATGGCAAGGTGATCATCTTTTATGTTCAAAGTGTCAGAAGTTTGTTCCATCTTGAGCATATTGATGATCTGATCTATAATAACTATTCTTGATCAACTCATTGACTGGTACATAAATTTTAATATTGGCCATGCACTTTCAAAATTAAAGGAGGATGAGGTTTTCTCTATCTCTTTGATGATTGTCTCCTTTCTTGTTTCAGGTACCTTTTTCTAGGATTCTTCCTTCAACTTTCCTTTGTCCACAACATCTTTTGTAGCAGAGTCCTTTTTAGGATAACTTGAAGAAGGTATGTTATTTTGAGCTTCTTTGGCAGGATTTCCCTTTGGAGGGTTTGCAGGCACTTTCTAGTTTCAAAGATTATATTGTCTTTGGAATTGCATGATGGCATTCTGCAACCCTATTTGGTAATATTCTCTTTCCACTGACAACTTCTCATCATTTTCCTACATGAATATTTCATTATCATCCATGAACTGGTCATGTTCTTCTTTAGTCAAAAATACCTCTGTCTCATCACCATCACAACAATTCATGTTGTCTTCAAAATTTTCATCATAATTCTCATTTACATAATTACTTTGAAATGGAGGCCTTATTTGTTGATCCCCTTGATTCCTATGATCCCTTTGTCTGATTTGTTGGACTGTTGGTCTTATTTGATTCCTGGGTGGAACATCAACCTGTTCTCTGGTGTTAGGATTATTATCTAAAGCCATACTCTCCATCATTTTCTCCATAGTTTTCATCATCATTTCAAACCTTTCTTCTGATGTTTGTGAGGTTGAAGGTTGTGCCTTGTCTTGAATTTTGTTTATGTCCCTGTCAGAGTTAGATTTGATATTTCCTAAGGCCATTAGATTCACTTCCACCTCTATTGCATTGTTCATCATGTCATCTAATGAGGTAGATCTTCTTTCCCTCAACAACAAAGAAAAATCAATTTCAAAGGAATCAACATATCTGAGTTGAGCAACTTTAGGAGGGGGTTTTACCTCAGTAGGAATTATATTATAGACCTTTACAAATCTAGCTGAAAACTATTGCACTATTTTGTTAGGTGACCTCCTCATGTTGTTATACTAGGTTAACAATTGAAGGGGGTTTTTCTTGTTGCCCCACTTTTCAAAACAATGGTTTCAAAGGATTCAAAATTTATGATATTGGCTATTGGGAGAGATCTGAACCATTTTCTGACTTCTCATGCAAGACTTTGTGAAAACAACCTCATTTTTGCATCCTCAAAATCTAATTCTTATAAGTTTATAAAATCATTGAACCAATCTAGATATTTTTGGTCCGACACACTGCCTTTAGCATCATACAACTTAATCCTTAGATTATACTCCCGAGGAAAATCATGTAACTGAGCAGGTAGAACAAGAGGAGAAAACCTAGATTCCATGTCTGTTGTAAGGACTTGAATTGTCTATTGGTTTTGAGTATGAATCACAATAGGTTTGGTATAGACAGCTAAAATTAAATCTTGGAATCTTTTCTCATCAAATATGACTTCATTCAGGAAAGACTTAGATTTAGTTCTGAACAAATTTTGCTCAAATTTCACATCAAACTCAAGGTCTTCAATGCTTGTTACTCCATCTTTGGGAAAGGATAGATACATGTCTAAGCACAAAAATGGGCTTAGTTGTTTTTCTTTTCTTTTATGTACAATCTTCTCAAGATCAGACACACGAATCACTACTTCTGGGTCTGGGTTTCTCTTGGTGTGAATTCTCTTGGGAGCCAAGATTTCTAGCTCAAAGTAATTTGTGCTATTGGTCTCTTGGTAATGGTGTCTCCAGGGTAAATCTAGTCTCATCCAATAAGGTGTTTTATTCATTGTCACCCTTAGGAATCAAATATGAATCTTTAAGTCATTATTTTCCTAGGGAAGATTTCACTTTCTATCCCCGACAATGATACTAGAATGTTAGCACTCTGTAAATTTGTTCAGCTAATAAACAAATGACAGAGGTAACCTACAAACAAACTTTAGAGCTATGTACTATCCTTCTCAACTTAGAGAGGGATATCTCGTGTCACTTGGTTTGTCTTTGTCAATCAATGGCTAGGTTTGTTGTTTTGGGGGGGTTTTATAAATTTGCTGGCAAGGAAGGGGAGGGACACTTAGGGCTATGGAGTCAAAATTCTGAAAATGAATGAAAACAATAACTGGAAAATAGAACTCTCTAGAGGATAAAGGATAAGAGAGGTGATAAATATGAGTTATAAAGTGTAGTTTGCAGAGTGTAAGAAGAAAAATAAAACAAGTAACTGCATTAGAGAATTAATGACATGAATTCTGAATTAGTTATGAAGAACTTAACACAGTTTAAATTGCTTAAGCCAAGAGAATCAACAGATGAATTATAAGCTATTAAACTATCAAATTTAAACAGAAGACAATGCAAATGAAATTAAAGAACACATGAAATACATACAAGGAGAGAAGACAAAACTCATATCAACACCATTATAATCTTTTTATAGAGACTTCAAAAGCTTCTACATATGTATTCAGTTCATCTCCAGAAATTACAATTGAATTCCAAACAACTAAAAATATTCCCTTGCACTTCTTCCCACATTAATGCATTTAGAACTTCTAACATTTATACAATTCGAGTTCCTTCAGTTAGAAACTGATTACAATAGCTGAACTAAAACATTTCAGCTTCTAAAATTGATTACAATAATTACAAAATGACAGTTTCGGTATGGGAACCGATTACAATGATTAATTAGAAAAATGTTTCATGAGCCAAATACCAATTCCTCTTATTCTTCAACTTCTTCCTTTGCCACTTGTCCTATTTTGGTCCTTTGTTTGATATGCCATATTTGGTGACACCTGGGCATTGTCTGTTGGTTCCTCGAAAACTACACTTTTTTTTACCCAGTCGCACTATCTCCTTCCATTGCAAGTCAGAAGGGATATCATAGTCCATCATTTCTTTGATTAGGATCTCGAAGTCAATGCAAGAGGCATATGTCATGACTGGTAGTTTGATCTTCACTATTTTTAACTGATTCAAAATCTCAAAATCTGTAATCAAATATCCAACCAAGGTTGCTCCTTTCAAGTTTTCCTCCAGGTTTTCAAACTTGGAGTGATCCATTTTGCATTGTTTGAGGCACGAGTTTTACTCCACTTGATCATACAATTTTCTTTTGACATCCCAAAATGGTGGGAGGCCTTTGATGAAAAACTCTTCAATCAAATCCTTGAATTATTGTACACTTTGCTCCATCTGTGTAGCCTTAGTTTGGATTGATCTTATCAGGTTATGCTTGGAAATAACCCTCCTCTCCCAAATGATAAGTATAGTGCTATCTTTGACCCCAATAGTCTGAATTTCTATAATAGGGATGGAATTTAGTGGGTTTATGGAATTTTGGGCCTAGTCTAATGGTTTCTTTGCTAGGGTCTCATTTACAACAGTGCACCTTCTTTTGGATATGATGGCCATGATATCTTTATCATTGATGAAGTTTAATTACACTCTGAACTTGGCAGCTTGAGTAGCAATAGAATCCCATATGATGTGCTTGGCTCCTTTCAACAATCCTTTGCCTCTCAACCTTGTTTTCATCTTGTCTACCCTTTCCTGCAAAGCTTGATTATATTTTTGAAATCAAGCCATCTTATCATCTATTTTTTTCATTTCTTGCTTCAGTTTATCTATGTCTCCCTTTATCCCTTTGATTTCTCCCACCTTCAGGCTAACTTGTGACATAGCCTGGACAAGTCCTTTAGTGCTTGGCCCAACTTTTGCAGTAGAAGGTACAACTACAACCATGTTTGGTAATTATGTCTATCCTTGTGACCAATTTTCTTTTTCTTTCTCTAGCTGTAATACCCTAGCCTTGTAGTTCAATGCCTCTTGTCAGAATTCCTCCTTTTCCTATTCTAGAGCAACCAGTTGTGATGTTTGTGGATGCTCTATGGAAAAATGTTGGCCCTTGAGTATGGATTAAGAAATAAAGTGAAGAAAAAGGAAAAGAAAAGATGAAGTGTGAACTACGTAGAAGGCACATTGACTGATATTGAGTCGAAGTGGTCAAAGAAGCAGAAAAGAAGGAGTGAAGTAAGGGAAAAAAATCCGTTGGACGAGAAGATTGAGGAGAACATATCAGTAAGGAGGACGAATAGTGGACAACTCAGCAAGTGGGAAAAGATACCAATAGATGCTTTGAAGCACCTCACGGGAAAAAAGGAAAGATAAGTTGGCGAAGCCCAAAAAACGTGGGTAAAAGTGGACCTAAGGTTTTAGACACCTAGGGTTTTTGTATTTAGGGTTTTGACACATAGGTTTCATCCTAAAGTTGTTTATGATTCATTTTCATGTATAAATAAACGTCTAGAGGACCTGGGATGGGTTGGTTCAGAGTTCGTCGTTAGTATTATGGTTGAGTGATTATTGTTGTGAGTGAGAGAAGTGTTGTGTGTGAGAGGACTTTGATGTTGTATGATCTTCAGTTGGGTGAGAATATTAACCCTACAAGTGGGTGCGTAGGGCAGGGAGAGAAAGAGAGAGAGGAGAGAGAGATATGCAAGCTAAGTGCATAGATATAACTGTATGTTTTCCTATAATATCAAGAAACAAAGTTATGTGGGCGTAGCCCTAGGGAGAGGGTGAACCACGTATATCTTGTTGTTCTGTATGATTGATTTTGTGCTCTTTTACCTTCTGCTATTCTATTATTGCATCATTGTGTTAGATCTGGGATATAGATCATGCATTAGGCTTAAAGGAGATAAAGAATAACTAGGTTGATGTGTGTTGTTACATTGGATCCACTTTGTATTTCCTCTAGTTGTAGACACCTGTGTCCTACAACCCCCTATTGCTACTTCGGGTGATATTTTATCTACTTCGCAAGTGTTGCCGAAAGGGCCAGTAGTTAGGGCTTGTTGGTGCATTGTTAGATATGAACCCTGGGTCTACCCCTGTGCCAACAAATGGTTCCATTGTCAGGACTAGGATATTATTGAGGGAATGTCAAGGTGGTTTCCATCGAAGACAAAGATTTAGAAGTGGATAGAAGAACAAGAAAAGGACTTCACAGAATCCAAGAACAAGAACCCTAATATTAGTAAATAAGACTGGTTGGGAAAGTATATATTTACCAGTATACACAAGATTTTATTTGGAGGAATTCATAAGGAGCTATACGAGTGGTTAGCCAGATTAGCAGATACCCAGTTTGAAGTCAGAACTAGACCATCTATGGTTTGGAAGTCAATGATGATCAAGAAGGTCAAGAGAGTTGATAACATTGTATCAAGAGAAATAGATCACTGCTTTGATAGTACCATTGGAGGGTACATTACCAAGTTTGTTATTGACAAAGTAGAGTCATATAGCCAAGAAAAGAGATATTTCTTTAAGGGGCCGAGAGGAAAATTTTTACACTTTTTGAAGTTGAAGATCAAGATGTTATTGCATGAGAATATCATCTTGAAGATACAGTAGTTCATCAGATTGAAAAGCTAATGTTCAAGAACTCAGATAACAACAGTCACACAGAGATTGGACATACGTGCAGTGTGAGAACCTTCAGAGAGGTTCCCCTGATGAACTTGTTTGAGTAGACTCACAAACCACTAGCACAGGATGAAGGGTTCTACATTGGAGAAGAAGAAGAGTTACTGAATGAGGAAAATTCAGAGTCCGCTAGGGAAGAGAAAGAGAAGACTGAAGAACCTCACTCAGAAGAATAAAAAACTTCAGGAACTGTGCCGACTGTCGAAGTAATTACTATTGCTCCCCCTGTTGTTTTAGCAGCATTAAGTAACCAGATTATTCAGATTTATCAAAGCAATCAGAGAATTGTTACAAGTAGTTCAGTACATACTCAGTCAGGAAACCTAGAAATATCTATGGAAGATGAGATGAGGTTACCCATCTTTAGGGGAGATGGATATGAAGATCCTGATCAACATTGGTTCTTATGCGAAGCTGTGTGGAGTATTAAGAATGTCACTAATGAAACTGTTAAGAGAGATCAGTTTAGTACTACCCTAAGAGGTTGTGCACTGAGCTGGTACATGAAATTTGTCCAAGAATTTTCACAGCCGAAATCACTAAATGCCATTAAGAATGTGTTGATTGTCGAATTCAAGAAACCCAAATCGAAATCACAGTGCATTACAGAGCTGAAAGAAATCAAGCAGAAAGTAGATGAACTTGTTTGGGAGTTTCATCATAGTTTTAAGACCTTAATAGGCTAGTTGAGTTTTCAGATCCTAGACGAGAAGAATAAGGAATGGTTCATTGTTTCCCTCCTGCCACACATCAGAGTCCCTCTGATGCAGCATAAGGTTTCTTCATAGGCTAAGAAGTTGGAAATCACCATGAAAAAAGAGTCAACCCCTATGGGAGAATCCAACTTAGGTATGAGTCAAATTTTGAGTCAACTAACTAGCTTATCTCTACAGGTCGAAGATATGAAGAAAGGCAAGGGAAAATATAAAAGAGAAGAAATCTGGTGTATTAGATGCAAGTCAGAAGGCCATGATAAGGAGTATTTCCATCTATTTCATGAATACTTGGCCTATGGAACTCCTAGACCTTTGAAGCAGGTTACTCTACCTTGGTGCGAGGTATGTAGAAATAGACATTGCCCTGGTGAATTCTATTACATGCAAAAATATGTTCAAACACCTACAAATATTTACTTCACATTCTGTAAATCTGTGGGGCATGATGAGAAGGACTGTAGGGCTTACGATCTCTTATATGAAAGGTCAAGGGATACATATAGGATTCAAGGAGAGATGCAGCAAGAGGGAAATACTATGTAGTTTAATTCTCTAGGAAGAGGAAACTTCAACCCTCACGGTGGATTCATAAGAAGAGGATGAGGGGGAGGCATGGGTCAAGGTCAAGGTCAGATCATTTGTTATAACTACGCACAACCAGGACACTTGGAAAGGGACTTCCAGAACCCTTGTACCACTTGCATCTACTGCAACTCATTTGAACATGTCATTGAACATTGTCCCATGCTGTTAGCCAAACTTCACGAGAGACGAGGAGGAAACCAGCAAGTACAACTAATCTCAGCAGAACCTGGAGGAGAGGATCCAAGATTTGTTGTTATCACTAGAAGAGGCACTGTTATAGGAGAAGACAGAGTGACCCTAGGAAAGACCATAGAGGAATCAAGGGTTAGAAGAGCTGCAGAGAATACACAAGACTTTGATCCAAGGAAAGAGAAACATACATCTGAAGGGGCAAGAAAAGAATTTGGAAGAGATTAGGCTTCTTAATCAAAGACACAACCAGAAGTGAGAGAATGTGGAATGCCCCTGGAATTTGATCAGTCTGATTCACCCAACGAAGGAAAAGAGGTAAGAAAGCTTATGGAATTATTATGCACTTGCATTAATTTGATAAAGGATGAAAGAGCTATACAAGAGCTACAAAATTTGATCAGACAGTATGAGATAGGGAAGGTAGATCCCTTACCGAATAGAGCAGTACATCAAGTCTCTAGAAAGAGAAGGACAAATAAGGAACTACACCTTAATGCTCAGATTGGGGACTATGATATAGATTATGTGGTCCTCGACTTATGATCGGAAGTCAATGTTATGACAAAGCAGACCTGGGCACTGATGGGAAAACCTAAGTTGATTTATTCCCCTATCAAGCTTAGGATGGCTAATGAGCAGGCCATAAGCCCCTTTGGAAGGATGGAGCATGTCCTTGTGGACATCGATGGGGTAAGAATGTTTGTATACTTTGAAGTAATCAAGATAGTTGACGATAGTTGTCCTTATCCTGCGTTGTTAGGATTTGATTGGGATTTCAATAATTCTATTGTGATCGAATTAAAGAAAATAAGAATGACATTTGAAGGTGATGGCCTTAGGGTCATTGCACCTGTGCATCCTAATGAAGGTCACAGATACAAAGATCCCATCAGAGAAGAATACTATGCATATGAGCTAGAGAATATATACAAACTGACAGCAAGACATCAGGATTACATTAATCCTACAACAGATGGGAATTTAAGTTGGTGAAGTGACAACACATGTTCATCAGATTCAAAATAAGCACTAGAGAACTGACAGAACAAAATGTATGAAGTTTATTCATGGAGATGTGCTAGATTGACTAGGGAAGTTCGTTGGATTGGCACAACATTCAATAATTTTTTCACATTTGATGGCTTAAATCATTTAGAAACATTCTTATTGGAATTTGAAGAAATTGTACCAGTACAATAGAGACTGTTGGCACTGGATGAGGCCTTGAAAGAAACACCAGCGAGATGGTGGGGGACACACAAGAATAACATCGTAGACTGAGTGTAATGTCTCACTTTGATGAAAATATGATTTTCAAACCAAGTAGAAGGGTGCGAAGTTAGATGCATAGGTCAAAGATGCCAGAAGGACCATGTGCGAGGTTGTGAGGAAGCCTAGAGAAGAATTCCCCAAGAGTAGTGGGTGCATAAATTCATTAACACTCTAGACACAACGCTTATCAATTGGTATCTTCAAGCAAAATTGTGCCTCACCACTGCAGATCGGAAAGGTATGACTCAGAATTTTGTAGCTACATTTTTATTTGAAAGTCAGTGCCCTACAACATATCAAGCCTTACAAGTTGTGAGACAGAAAGTCTTTGAGGAGGCACCTAACCTCCCTTTTGAGCAAGAAGAGGATGAATGGAGTGCAACTCTTCATAAATTGCAAGGTTGTTACAATATCAATGTGCATGAAGACGATGATCCTAGGAATGTGAACATCGTAGAAACAGAAGGACATAGAGACATAGAAGGACCAGACATCAAACTACCTTTTATTGGACAACCAATTAAAATCAAGAAAGTTAATACTGGGACAGAACAAGCACTTAATCTAACAAATGTTGGATATTATTGGGATGATGCCACCATTGATAAGATCATAGAATTATTGCATGATTATCAGGACTTGTTTCCAACCAAGTTCACTGACATGAAGGGAATTAAAGGGCCTATGGGAGAAATCAAGATCCCTTTGAAACCAGATTCAAGGCCAGTCAAGCAGAGACCCTACAGACTGAATCCCAAATATAAGAACAAAGTCAAGATTGAGTTAGACAAAATGTTGTAAGAAGGAATCATAGAACCTGTTGAAGAGTCAGAATGGATTAGCCCTATGGTGGTTCAAGATAAGAAGATAGGAGAGATCAGAATCTGTGTAGACTTGAGGAAACTTAATGATGCATGTTTACATGATCTATTCCCTACATCGTTTACTGACGAAGTGTTAGATAATGTGGGAGAACATGAAGTTTACTCCTTCACAGATGGATTTTCAGGTTATCACCATATCATGATTGCCAAGGAAGATCGCCATAAGACCATAGTTGCAATAGAATGGGGATCCTACCAGTACAAAATGATGCCTTTTGGATTGAGGAATGCACCAACCATCTTCTCTAGGGTGGTGGTCGAAGCATTCAAGTATTTTCTACATAAATTTCTAGAAGCATATTTTGATGATTGGACTATTTTTAGCTTATTGCAAAATCATATTGAATGTTTAAGACTAATGTTGGATAAGTGCAGGCAATACTAGATTTCCTTGAACCTGAATAATTGCATCTTCTTTTCACCCTTTGGAGTCTGCTAGGCCATATTGTGTGTAAGTAGGGGTTGCTGGTAAATCCGTCCAAGATTGCCATTATTGTTGATCTAGCCCCTCCTACTTCAGTAAGATAGTTGCGCACTACGCTGGGACATACTGGATACTACATAAACTTCATCAGTGGATATGCACAAATAACAACACCCATGGAAAATATTTTGAATAAATATTGTCAGTTTCAATGGACAAAAGAATGCCAACAGAGATTTGACACACTGAAATAGAAAATGGTTACTGCGCCTATTCTAGTTTTCTCAAATTGGAGTAAGTAATTTCATGTGCATGTTGATGCATCATTTATTGCATTAGGAGCAGTGATAACACAACCAGGAGAAGGAGATATTGACCATCCATTAGCCTTTTCTAGCAGGAAGCTCTCAATGGCTGAGATAAATTACACTACCACTGAAAGAGAAGGTTTAGCCATGGTATATGAGCTGTAGAAGGTTAGTCAATACTTGTTGGGAGGACATTTTAATATGTTCATTGATCACCCTGCGTTGAAATACCTAGGAAACAAGCCAATGTTGGGGGGAAGCATATGCAGATGGCTTATGTTATTTCAGGAATACGATTTTGAGATTGTGGTCAAGCCAGGGAGAATGAACAAGGGACCAGACCACTTATCTAGTTTATAACATGCAAAGGAACCGACTAGTTTGGAGGATACACTACCAGATGCATAGTTTCTGGCCATCAGGAATTTTTATGATCACTTCTTTGAGATAGTTCAGTTCCTATCAATAGGAATGACACCTCGTGAATACACAATCATTCAGAAAAAACAGTTGGTAGTTCATGCTGCAGATTTTTCACTTATATTTGGACAACTATATAACATAGGACCTAATGATATCTTGAGGAGATGTGTTATGGAGGAAGAAAGAACATTGATTCTGGTAGAAGCACATGAATGCATCCCAGGAGGACACTATGCAGGAAAAGAAACAACACAGAAGGTTCTTAGAGCTGGCCTCTGGTGGCCCAATTTACACAAAGATGCTAAGAAATACTACAGAGCCTGCGATGTATGCCAAAGAGTTTGGAAACCTTCCAGAAGAGATGAGATGCCCTTAGCACCCCAGCTAACCTTACAGGAATTTGAGAAATGGGCCATTGATTTTGTGAGACCTATCAACCCACCAGGAAAGGGCACAGGAGCTCACTACATAATCACTGCGACGAAATATTTGACCAGATGGGAAAAATCAAGAGAGTTAAGGATTGTGGTGCAACTACAACTACGTGATTCATATTTGATGATATCATAAACAAGTTTGGATGCCCGAAGATCCTTATGAGTGATCAAGGTACGCATTTTATTAATAAGACTATTGAATCCTTGACTTAGGAATTTGAAGTTCACCACCAGAAGAGCACTCCATACCACCCTCAAGTGAATGGTATAGTTGAATATTTCAACAATATCTTGGAGACATCGTTGATGAAGATTTGTAGTGTGAACAGAGATGATTGGGATTTACAAGTACCAATAGTATTATGGTCCTATAGAACCACTTGCAAGAAGCTAAAAATGTAGACTCCCTTTAAGTTGGTTTATGGTCTAGAAGTAGTAGTACCTATGGAATATTTGGTTCCTAGCTTATGAATTGCATCATTTAAAGATATGGATGACACTAGCGTTGTTCAAAACAGGCTTGCACAATTGGTAGATCTAGAGGAAGACAAATTTATTACAGAATTCCATCAACAGGTACAGAAGGAACAAGAGAAGGCTTACCATGAAAAACACATCAAGAAGAAAGCCTTTAAGCAAGGAGATTTGGTATTGGTATATGACATCAAGTTCATGAAACATCCAGGAAAGTTGAAGACACATTGGCTAGGGCCATCTGAGATTACCTATGTTATAGAAGGAGGAGTTTCACAGTTGAAGACTTTGAATGGAGAATGGAAGGAAGGTTTAGTGAATAGGAGGTGGTTGAAATTGTACCATGACAACCAACTACCTCACAGATCTCAGTAGAAGTAGAAGAACAAGGGTCTAGGTACCAGGTGTAGTTGAAACTAGGTACTAGACACAGAAAAGACAGTCTGCACAAGTGGGGAGGAACTGAGCAGAACATACAAGCTGCGTTGCATAGTCTAAAGTCGAAGTGAAACAGAAGGTTCAGATCTACAGTGCCTCGAGATGAGTCACAGGTGAGTGTTGGGGCCCTATTGGCCCTTGGGTATGGATTAAGAAAGAAAGCGAAGAAAAAGGAAAAGAAAAGACGAAGTGCGAACTACGCAGAAGGCACATTGACTGAGATCGGGTTGAAGTAGTCAAAGAATCAAAAAATAAGGAGCGAAGTAAGGGAAAACAGGTCATTGGATGAGAAGATCAAGGAGAAAAGATCAACAAGGAGGATGTATTGTGGAAAAATTAGCAAGCGGGAAATGCCACCAATATATGTTTTGGATCACCTCACAGGAAATAAGGAAATATAGGCTGGCGAAGCCTAGAAAACACGGGTCAAAGTTGACCTAGGGTTTTGACACCTAGGTTTCGGCCTAAGGTTGTCTGTGAGTAATTGTAATGTACAAATAAAGGTCTAGAGGTCCTGGGATGGGTTGGTTCAGAGTTCGTCATTAGTAATATTATTTAGTGATTATTTCTGTGAGCGAGAGAAGTGTTGTGTGTGAGAGCACTTTGGGATTGAAAGATCTTCAAATGGGTGTGAATATTAACCCTACAGCTGGGTGCGTAGGGCAGGAAGAGAAAGAGACAAAGGAGAGAGAGATCTACAAGCTAAGTGCACAGATAGAATTGTATGTTTTCCTATAATATCAAGAAACACAGTTCTATGGACGTAGCCCTAGGGAGAGGGTGAACCACATATATCTTGTTGTTCTGTATGATTGATGTTGTGATCTTTTACCTTCTGTTATTCTGTTATTGCATCATTGTGTTAAATATGAGATATGACTCATGCAGTAGGCTTAAAGGAGATAAAGAATAACTAGGTTGATGTGTGTTGTTGCATCGGATCCACTTTGTATTTCCTATGGTTTTAGACACATGTGTCCTGCAACCCCTTGTTGCTACTTTGGATGAGACTGCATCTACTTCGCAGGTGTTGCCAAAAGGGCCAATAGTTAGGGCTTGTTGGTGCGTTGTTAGAGATGAACCCTGGGTATACCCCTGTTCCAACACAAACATTTTTAGTTTCTTTTTCAAGCTTTGAATCAGCTTGTCATTTTCATCTAATGAGGATTTCACTCCTTGAGGGCCTTCATATTCTATACTCTTGACCTGAGTTTGCCAAGCTCTGCTGGATGATTTTTCTTTCCTCAACTGCCCTTCCAACTTTATTGCATAAGTTGACAACTTTGAATTCTTCAGGCTTAGGCCCAAGTTATATGAATACAACATATCACTAGTATTCCTGTGGAATTTCACTTTGTCTGGAGCACTGATATTGTCATATTTTAGCTTGATATTAGATACTTTAACTTCATCTGCAACTGCTATATTAAATATCCTCTTCTATATATATCTTACTATGAACAAAGAAGACTTATGCTGAGAAATATTTTCTACTTCAGGGATTAACTCCCTCATTTCACACACAACCAAGTTTCCTTTGTTAGCATATTGCTTTGCCAAATATTCTTTAGATTGATAGGCTGCTCCAGATTCCTTATCAAAGATGTGATTTTTGTTTTTGAAAGTTCTTGAGCTTCCTTCACTTTGGAGCTTGTTTCCTTTCCAAAATTATAATGTGTTGGTGCCACTCTCCACCATATCCATATTCACTTTTTCTTTAGGCTCTTCCTCCTCTAGATCCACTATCTGTGGGGATTATGTTATCTTCATCTTCTTAGGGGCAGTCTGTTGACTACTAGTGCCCATAGCCTCTGAAATGCTTCTTTTGTTGTAAACACTTACCTTGGGGACTTTAACTATAAGCTTCTGAGGAGTTTGTTGTGTTTGAGTTTGTTGCAGGGTTGCCTCCACTTGTTGTGTTTGAGCTGGTTGCAATAATGCTTCCATATCAGCACAAACATCTAGATTTTCCAATTTGTCAAAACCATCAACATGTTCATGCTCATAGGGGCCATGTTTGTTCATCAATATTCTCTTGGATATGATTTGATGTGGATCATATATTATTCCATGTATCTGTGAAAAAAAGAACTCTTTGAGCTTTGCTTGGATCTGAGGTTAGCATGATCTTGTATTGATAATGAAGGGTCCAATGATGAAAGGAAATTTGAGGTTGGAGGCCTTGTGTAATTTCATGAAGTGATCTATCTCTAATGTGATTCTTTGCCTGATGAACTCAAGGGAAAAGACTCTGAGTGTCATAAAAATAGGGAGAATATAGGGGGATTCATGACAACCATAAACCCAAATCATTGTTGAATGCATGAATAGTACCCAGTCCCCCACTCTGTTTTTTGGATTTGGTTGTAAATATCTTGTCATGTGATCCGAGACTCTTGGTAGGCTGGTGTTGAAAATCAAGTTGTAAGCCCTGGACATGTCTTTGTTGATGAAATAAGAAATGTAATACTTTTACATTCAATTGATATGAATGTTTCTTCAGGGAACTCTTTCTTATTTGTTTCTAGTAAAATTTTCAGCAAGTATGTGTATAATTTGAAATGTATTAGTGACTGAAAATTCACTAGTTGTTTGTGTATATTATCAACTATGAATTTATCGACGCTGATACTGACTGACTGACTGGACTCTAACTAGAAAAATGCCAACAAAAAAAATAACATAACCTCGACCACATGCTTATCATTATCTAGACCTAAAATTTGACTCAGTATGGAACAAACCCATTGGACTTCAATAACCATAACATTAACACTCATTGGCAGGGATAGAGTTTCAGAAAGATACTATGGTTTGACAATTGTTTGTAAGAATAGGTCTTTAGCTTCTGATGGACATTCCTTGTAAACCATAAACATATTTTCTTCCTCGAACGGTTTAGACACTGTGGAGAGGGACTCTGGTATGCCGAGGGCGCCTCAAATTGACAGAATCTCTACCCTACACAGGACTTCAGACCCTTGTTTATTGACGAAAACTTTTTCTTCCTGTGAATATTTCTTTGTGCACCAACCTATGAATTTAGGGAAAGGGAACACGACCTCGACAATGTAAGGGACTATAGTGGCCTAGACTGCTTCGAGGAAGGGTATCTGCTTCCCTACATTATCAGACATATTAGCTCTAGACATGGATATGCACAAAATAGTGATTTCAGTGTCGAAAACATATGAATCTCGGTCAATTAGGGATTCTTCATTTGACACAGGGTCTTGCTCTACTACTGACATAATGATAGGTTCCATGGTGGTGATGAGAAATACCTATAAATGAGAAGAAAATGCATGATCTTGGCGTACTGTTGAGCTTCAGTTTGAATGGAGTGGTCACGCCAACTTTCAACGTTCCAATATTGGAAAAAATAATAAAATAACGACAAGCACTCCCTTTATATAATTTCCCAATTTCGGGGGTGAGAGTGTGTGGTTTGGAGAAACCCACTTATTGCCCCAAAATGCACCAAGTGGCGTGACATGGTCCCAACCCGAAACCATGGTTTACATTTTGGCCTCCTTTCAGGAATTATCCTCCACGCAAGTCCTCCCCCCAAAATGATCCTCGAGCATTGATCTGGCACGCTTCCGATCTATGACCTATTGGGTCCCATCAAATCTGCACTACAACTAGATTTATCTTCCTCCTGCTAGACTTGGCCCAGTCCTCTAGTCTTTTACGCCTTCATATCATTTTAGCGCCTCGCTAAATCTTGAAAACTAGATTTCACAAAAAAATGTTTAAGGTGATAACATGGGCTCCAACTGGGGATGTTATCCTCCCTGTGAGGTAGCAAAGAATGACAGACCAAGTGCCTACCAATTGGGATATGATTTAATCATGTGACTAAATTTACCAACTTTTATTCAGAAAAGTCAAAATCTACTCAGCATAACTCAAGGTCTTCACCTCGGGCTTCAGTTCTGCTGATTTAATTTCAACTGCTTTAACTGAAAAACAAAATGGTTATATACAATGAACGAAAAGGGTGATGGTTTCTTTAAACGATATAATGCTTTAGGAACCTTCCATTCACAGGTCCTCCTCCAACGATGTCTCCATTACTTTATTGTATAGAATAGGACATTATTCCCATGGTACACCACAATTTTGAAAGGTCCTAGCCATAGATGGTAAAATTTCCCATGTTTTCCCCTATATTCATTTCTGGTATCCCATATAAATACCAAGTCTCCCACTTTGAAATCATCATCCTTGGTATGCCTGTCAAAAGTGTTTTTAATCTTGTCTTCGTGCAACTAAGAATTGGTGAAGGCTTTTTTTCTTGTTTGCTGGACATTGATCAGTTCATCTTTTCTCCTTCGAGTGGCATCTGTTTCAGCCTCTTTCTCCTGTAACAACCTCATCACTGGCAACCCTAATGTAGTAGGAAAATTTTCCTCTATGCCATAAAAAATTTGGAAGGGTGAAGCAGAAATAGATCTTTTTGGAGTGATCCTATCATCCCATAGTGCATGGATGGGCCTTTTGTTCCAAGATTTTTTGTTATCTTGCAACAACCTTTTGATAATTCTGGTTAAGATCTTATTGGATGACTTAGCCAACCCATTATCTTGAGGTTAATAAGAAGTGGAGTGGCCGAGAGTTATTTTGTATTCACTGCAAAATTTCTCCATATTTTTGGATTTAGATGATGTTGGATTGTCTATAATGATTTTGATTGGACACCCAAACCTAGACAAAATATTGTCTTTCAAAAATTGGATGATAACCGCATTTGTGGCCTGTATGGTGGGACCTGCCTCAATCCTCTTGGTGAAGTAATATGTTGTTGTCATAATCCACTTGTGCTGAGTTGAGGACTGTGGATTAATTTCTCTTATGAAATCAAGACCCCATTGTCTAAAAGGTGCTTCAACAGAGATGGGTTTCAAGGGAAAAGGCTGCAATTTTCTCTTCCCATAAAATTTTTGGCATTCATGACATCTTGAAACCTCTTTATATACATCATAAAAATGTTAGGCCAATAGAACCCATCCGTAAATATCATGTGCACAATATTTTTCCAATAATGGTGTCCTCCACAATCACCCTTATGGAATTATCTGATGGTCCTCTCTGCTTCTTCCTCCAGCAAACACCTCAACAAGATTCCTTCTGGATCCTTCCAATACAGAGATTGATTTACAATAAAAAATTGATTCTTTTATTTTTAAGAACCTGGACTTAGTTTTACTCAATTGAGGAAGATCTTGCAAATTAATCAACACATAAATAATATTTGCATACCATGGGGAGTCAAGGAATCTTTGGGATATCTGGGGGCCCCTTTCTCCTTTTGAATTTGTTGACAAGCCAGCAATAAAATTTATTCCCAAGAGCTCACAATTTGTATGTGCCATCAACTTTGCAAGTCCCTTCCCCTTGATCAACTTTGTATCTTTGATCTCAAGGTCATATTCCAACAACACAGATATCCACTTTCCCCTTTTTCCCTTAGGGTCAAGCTGAGTTAAAATGTCTTTCACAGAACTGTTGGGTACATAAGCAGTGGTATGGGAATGTAGGATATAAACTTTGAACTCTTTTAGGGCCTTGAAAAGTGAATATGGCTTCTTTTCCATGATATCATACTTTAATGGAGCATCCCTCAATGTCCTGCTATAGTATGCTATAGGCTTCTCAAAATTTTGTTCATCCTTCTATAGTAAAGCACCAACAATCGTGTGCTCTGAGGAAAAAGAGAACAATATAAATTATTTTTCAAAATTAGGGTTGGCCAGTACTGGGGCCTTGGTCAATGCCACTTTAATGTCTTCAAAGTATTTTCTGGATTTTGGGGTCAAATTTATCTCATTTCCCTTCTTGAGCATGTTAGTGATATACTTTATTATTTTAGCCATGTTTGGGATGAATCTTCTTAGAAAATTCACTTTGCCTAGGAAAGATTACACTGCTTTTTTGCTTCTGGGTGTGCCAATTTTTAAGATCCCATAAACACTACTGGGATCTATCTTTATCCTCTCTTTTGAAATAATTTGACCCAACAGCGTCCCTTCTTCCATGCCAAAATTTGACTTCTTGGGGTTCAATGAAATGCCAAACTTTCTGCACTTCTGAAAGGCCCTTCTTAAATGCTTGAGATGTTCTTCATTAGAAACTGAATACATAGTTATATCATCTAAGTAAATAACAATGAATTTGTCTTTCTCATCAACAAAAGCTATGTTCGTATCTCTTTGAAATGTTTCCCCTGCATTCATGATCCCAAAAGGCATCTTGGCATACATGAAGGTACCCCATGGTGTTGTGAATGGTGTCTTTTCCTGATCATCAGGGTGCACCATGATCTGATTGTATCCAGAGAAACCATCCAACATTGACAATTGTTTGGGAACCTACCACTTTTTGTAGAATGTGATTCATCTTAGGAAGTGGGTAGTTATCCGTGAGAGACACCCTGGTCAGATTTCAGAATTCAACACACAGCCTGATCTCTTCACTCTTCTTTCTGACAGGCACTCGATTTTACACCCATTTGAAAAACCTCAAAGATACTATGATATTGGATTCAAACAACTTCTTTATCTCTTTATCAATCAAGGGAAACAACAAAGTATTCATCCTTCTTAGTTTACGTTTGAAATGTTTATGATCTTCTTTGATTGGGATCACATGCAGGAAAAAACATCAGGGAATTATTTCATTAAACTGATGTATCTTTGCTTGACTTCTGGGATCAGTGTTTTGGACAACTTAATGATATTGGGATATTCCTGAGTACAAGGTTGCAATATTCAACATCCCCTTCATTTACTGTAATTTTTGGACTCCTAGCCACATCATTGTTATCAAAGACTTTCTCCAATGGGACCAGGCCTTTGGGAATGATGTTACTTTTCAATTATACTATATCTTTACCAACAATCTGATTTTTGAAGTAACCTTCCTTTGTGAACACAATTGCATCTACCACTTCATCACAAAATTCTTCATCAATATTAAAAATATCAAATTCATCTTCCATTTTGAGGAAACTTTCTATTTGTTTATCATCTTCAGAAACCCACTAGTACTTAATATTATCAGGCACTATTGGTCTATGCTTGATCTCAACTTCATATCTCCTACTAGGAAATATTGGATTTTTAAAAACTGAAGCTGAAGTAGAAATAGAATTAACAATCTGATTCTGACCCCTTGGAATCGTTGAGAGGCTATATTCTGAAAATTCATCAAGAAGGTCAAGGATTGTATTCCTGTATGCTCTTAATCTAGGGTGCTTTGCTTGATATATTCCCTTTACATGATTTATGATCAACTCAAAATCCCCATGAACAACTATCCTCTTAGCACCCATTTCTTTTAAAGCCTTCAATCCTAACACCAATGCCTCATATTCATCCATGTTGTTTGTGCAATCAAAGGCAAGATTATAAGAGCACAATTTTGTATCCAATCTGGGGGGGTTAATCCACACACCAGCTCTTGCCCCCTCTCTGCTAATAGCTCCATCGAAGCTCATGCTCCACATTTCATTTTCTGCACTGTCCTGTTGTTTTGGAAATTTTCTCAATCTGTTGATCAGATTTTTCTTTGACAACCATATCAATCTCTGGCCCTTTCTCTTCAAAACACAATTCATTGAAGAAAATGGAAGAACCCAACTCAGTATCCACATAGTATATGGGATGGTTATTTGGATGGGCCTTGTTATTTACCATGTATTTGAGAAAAACGTCCCTGTAAAATCTCCTATCTTGACCAAATATAGGGATGGTGGCATATGACATATCAATCTGTAGAGTTCCCTTCAACTTTGCAACCCATGACCTAGATAACAACATGCCAAAATTGGGAGGGATATCAGCAACCACTACATCCATGACCATATTCTTTGCTGGAATTTGAGACAAAGAAACCACCAGATCTTTCATTAGGCCTAGGCACTTCACCTTCCTTGAATCAAAGGAGAAAATATTTTTGTAAGGCCTTATGATGTCAAGGCCAAATTGGTCCATGAAAACCTTGGGCATCAGGTTATGGGATGCTCCTGAATCCAACATGGCATTGTGCAGAGTCATATCATGGACCTTTAGTCTGACATAGAAAGGGGGTACCTCTTTAGCATCACTATTTTCCTCTACACGTGGGCCAAATAAGATGGCAGGGTGATCATCTTGTATGTTCAAAGTGTCAGAAGTTTGTTCCATCTTGAACATCTTGATGATCTGATTTCTATATTCACTATTCTTGATCAATTCATTGACTGGTACATAAATTTTAATCTTGTCCATATCACTTTCAAAATTAAAGGAGGATGAGGTTTTCTCTATCTCTTTGATGACTGTCTCCTTTCTTGTTTCAGGCATGTTTTTCTCAGATTCTTCCTTCTTCTTTCCTTTGTCCACAAAATATTTTGTAGCAAAGTCCTTGTTAGGCTGACTTGAAGAAGGTATGTTATTCTGAGATTCTTTGTCAATATTTCCCTTTGGAGGGTTTGCAGGGAATTTCTAGTTTCAAATATTATATTGTCTCTGGAATTGCATGATGGCATTCTGTAGCCCTGTTTGGTAATCTTTTCTTCCTACTGACAACCTCTCATCATTTTCCTGCATGAATATTTCATTAGCATCCATGAATTGGTCATGTTCTTCTTTAGTAAAAAATACCTATGTCTCATCACCATCATAGGAATGCATGTTGTCTTCACAATTTTCATCATAATTATCGTTTACATAATTATTTTGAAACATAGGCCTTATTTGATGATCCCCTTGATTCCTCTGATCTCCTTATCTGATTTGTGGGACTGCTAGTCTTCTCTGATTCCTAGGTGGAACATCAACCTATTCTTTGGTGTTAGGATTATTATCTAAATCCATCCTCTCCATCATTTTCTCCATAGTTTTCATCATCGTTTCAAACCTTTCTTCTAATGTTTTTGATGTTGACGGATGTGCCTTGTACTGAAATTTGTTCAAGTACCTATCATAGTTATATTTGATCTTTCTTGAGGCCATTAGATTCACTTCCACCTCTATTGCATTTTTTATCATGTCATCTAATGAAGTAGATCTTCTTTCCCTAAAAAACAAACCAAAATCACTTTCAAAGGAATCAGGATATCTGAGTTCAGTAACTTTAGGAGGGGGCTTTACCTCAGTAGGAACTAGATTATAGAACTTTACAAATTTGGCTGAGAACTCCTGCACTATTTTGTTAGGTGACTTCCTCATGTTGTTATATTGGGTTAACAACTAAAGGGGGTTTTTCTTGTTGCCCCACTTTTCAAGAAAACTGGTTTCAAAAGCTTCAAAATTTATGATACTGGCTACTGGGAGAGCTCTGAACCATTTTCTGACTTCTCCTACAAGACTTTGTGCAAACAACCTCATTTTTGCATTCTCAAAATCTACTTCTTCTAAGTCTATAAAATCATTGAACCATTCTATATGCTTTTGGGTTGACACATTGGCTTCAACATCATACAACTTAATCCTTAGATTATACTCACGAGGAAAATCATGTAACTAAGAAGGTAGAACAAGAGGGGAAAAACTAGCTTCCATGGCTATTGTAAGGAGTTGAAGTGGCTATTGGTTCTGATTATGAATCACAATAGGTTTAGTAGAGGCAGCTAAAATTAAATCTTGGAACCTCTTCTCATCAAAGCTGACTTTGTTCAGGCAAGACTAAGATTTAGTTCTTAACAAATTTTTCTCTTCACATCAAACTCAAGGTATTCAATGCATGTTACTCCATCTTTGGGAAAGGATAGATATCTGTCTAAGATAAAAAAATGAGCTTATTTTTTTTTCTTTTCCTTTCTGTACAATTTTCTTAGGGTCAGACACATGAATCACTGCTTCTAGGTCTGGGTTTCTCCTGGTGTGAATTCTCTTGGGAGCTAGGATTTCTAGCTCAAACTACTTTGTGCTACTAGTTTGTTTGTAATGGAGTCACCAAGGTAAATCTAGTCTCATCCAATAAAATATTTGATCATTGTCACCCATAGGAATCAAATATGAATCTTTAAGTCATTCTTTTCCCAAGGAAGATTTCACTTTCGATCCCTGACAACGGCGCCAGAATGTTAGCACTCTATAAATTTGTTTGGCTGATAAAAAAATGATAGAGGTAACCTAAAAACCAACTTTAGAGCTGTGTACTAGCCTGCTCAGCTCATAGAGGGATCTCTCGTGTCACTTGGTGTGTCTTTTTCAATCAATGGATAGGTTTGTTGTTTTGGGGGAGTTTTATAAATTTGTTGGCAAGGAAGGGGAGGGACACTTAGGGAATGGAGTCAAAATTTTGAAAATGAATGAAAACACTGACTGGAAAGTAGAACTCTCCAGAGGATAAAGGCTAAGTGAGGCGATGAATATGGGTTATAAATTGTAGTTTGCAGAGTGTAAGAAGAAAAAAAAAACAAGTAAATGCATTAGAGCATTAATGAAATGAATTCTAAATTAGTTATGAAGAAGTTAACACTGTTTAATTTCTTAAACCAACAACATCACAAGATGAATTATGAGCTTTTAAACTATCTAATTTAAACAAAATATAGTTTAAATGAAATTAAAGAACATGGGAAATACATACAAGGAGAGAAGACAAAACTCATATCACCACCATTAGAATATTTTCATAGAGACTTCAAAATCTTCTGCATATGTATTCAATTTAACTCCAGAAATTAAAATTGAGTTTCAAACAACTAAAAAGGTTCCCTTGCACTTCTGCCCACATTAATACATTTGGAACTTGACGCAACATCCCTACCTCAGCAGGTTCTTCTTGACCTCCTGGTCTTTGGATATTTCTACTTCCCTTGAGCCGAAATGGCTGCTTGATTCCCAGCTGGAATCTTCGACACATATAACCACAGGTCCTTCTTGAAGTCACACCCATGCGAATAAGCACTAGGTGTAAACTTTCACTCCTCATGACCACCGATGTGACGACAAACTTAACCCCAAAAGGATGCATCGGTTTTCGTGACTTCACGATTCCTTTTGTTGAGTTCCCTAACTCCTTCAGATCCCAAAACCTTGAAATGGGCTAATAGGTCTCTAAATCCTCCCTTCAATCCTCCTGATGTGACCCTCAGTTGTGACCTGGGGTCCAACCTTCGAGCACATCGAAATTTTGTGACTCGGTAGTTCACGATACAACATTCCTCCTTTTCCCTAAAGTTCGAACTCACGACTTCTTTTCTGCGGATCAATGATCCATATTCTTCCATGATCAACGGTCCAGATCCTGACGGGATTTCACAAATTGAGATTTCGCAACCCTTGACTCTAAGTCACAACTTTCTCCATACTCCCAAATTCTGAAATGCCAAATTTCAAAGTACTAGATAGATGACTCTCGTTGATCCAGATCTGACGACAATTCTCCCTCCTGAGATTACGAGTGTTTAAGGACTCTCACCTTAATCCCTCCATTGATCTACTAGATCTAACGACCCACAGAAAATTGGTGGTTCTCCCTTCGATAATTTCAACCGTCCGTTCAAACTCTTGATGACACTTACCAAATGACTTGACGTCCTTCCTTCTGAGATTTCCTTCTGTGAAGCGAATTCAACCCTCTTTATTCCTTCGAAATATTTGAAGTCTCTATCCCTCCTGATCTTGGTTCTTCCTACAAACTCAAAATTCCTAAGGGAATTCTTGCACTCACTCCATGTGGAATTCACGATAATCAATGATTATCTGATGTCTCCCTCTTCTATGCACTCCTTGCAACATAAATCCTTCAACCACTTCCTTGTTTGGAAAAGTATAAGACTTCAACTAGCCTACACACACCTTGCACAACTCCATGCTATACTTGCACTTCTACTGGTATGAGAACAATGGTATCTCCCCTAATATTTTCTAAGATAAACTCAGAACCCTATCAACACACTCCTTGTGGACCTTCACTGCACTCCTTGCAGGAATTCTCAAGATGAGAAACAATTAAAACTAATACTCTCCCTCTCACAGAATTCATACATTCAACATAAAATAATACACATAAGCATTGAAACAAATACATAACAAAGCATATAAGCTAACTGTAAACATACCATTCAATAGATGAAAACAATAATAATGAAAACACCATGAAACTGAGTCAAAGCCTTCATATATTAATCCAAGTGCTTATGTACATGGGTTTAATAGCAACAACTATCTGCTTATACAACTTCTACAATCTATCTTCTGCTCTGTTCTCCTATTCTCTTTCTCTACAACTCTAAATCTTACAATGAGAATAATGATACAATACCATACATACGAGGGAAATTTCTTGAGTTTCTCCTCCTACATCTCAAGATATCTAATCGAATTAAAGCCTGCATCTACTTTACATTTATTACATTAAATGACTAAAACTGATAAGTGAGAGCAACCGCTCAAGATATGTGTTACAATCTCTAACTCATAAATGAAAATACATCCCCTCCAGATATTACATGTATGACTCATTTTCAAATTCAAAATATCTCCAAAATGTGCACTGGTGCGTATCCAACTATTCTCCTCTTGCATGCTCTTACGATGCTCCTACGTCATACTACTCTGGCTGAAAAATTAATGGGCTCCTATCCATGAGCTCCTGCACTGTCTGTCCATGTTTATGGTTGTTTTCTTCACTTTCCCAACTATCATCCTCAATTGGATGTCCTTTTCATTTTACCAAATACTCAAAATATGTCTTTCTCCTAGTTTTTTTGCTAACTCTCTGATCAATGATCTTTTCCATCTGCGGCTTTTAAAATACAGGCATCTGTTTAACCCACTGAACTTCCTTTTGATTATCCTCTCCTCCTAATTCATCTTCTCTGTAAGGATACATATCTGCAATGTTGAATATGGGTGATATGCCCACACCATCTGGGAATTCTATCTCATAAGCATTTGCCTCAAATTTCCACAAAATATTACACGATCCTATCTTTTTCATTTTCATCTTGTTATACGTCCCCCTTGGGAACCTTTCTATTCTAAGGTGCACTAAAAATAAATCTCCCACTTCAAATTTAATCTCTCTCCTGTGTTGATATGCTATGCGCTTATATTCCTGGTTGGAATTCTGCAATCTCTCTTTAATATTACTGTGGAGCTCTTGCATCTTTGCTACAAAATCTTCTGCTCCAACACTTCTGAACTCACTCTTCTCTAAGTCTCTCAACTCAGATACGCCTATCAGCTACATTCCATACAATATCTGGAATGGGCTCTGTCCTGTTCTCCTGTTAGGTGAGTCGTTATATGCAAATTCCGCTTGCAGTAGAATCTGATCTCACTGATTGTGATGTTCAGCTACTAAAATCCTTAACAAGTCTCCCAAACTTTGATTTACTACCTCGGTCTATCCATCTGTCTGAGGGTGATATGTTGAGCTAAAATATAATTCTGTCCCCAACTTCTTCCATAGACCAACGAGCTCGGTATCTCTGTCTGAAACAATACTCCTGGGTAAACCATGAAGTCGAACTACTTCTTTGAAAAACATATTTGCAAAGTGTGTTGCATCACTGGTTTTCTGACATGGAATAAAGTGTGCCATTTTTTAGAATCTGTCGACTACGACGAATATGGAATCACAACCTCTCTATGTCCTCGATAGTCCTAACACAAAATCCATGCTTACCGCATCCCATGGCCTTTCTGGTACTGGAAATGGTTGATACAATCCGGTATTTTGTCTTTTCCCCTTTGCGTGCTAGAAAATTCTACATCTGTTCACAAACTTCTTGACATATGTCCTCATCCCTGGCCAATAATACAAATTATTCAGTTGCACAAATTTTTTGTCATGGCCGAAATGTCTAGCCAATCCCTCACTATGTTTTTCCTTTAAAAGTTTTCCCTGATAGAACTCTTTGGGATACACAAATGATTTCCTTTGAGTAATAATCCATCTTGAATTAAATATTCAATCCATTGGATTCTATCTCTCAAAACAGGATTCTCACATGCTTCATAAGCATCCTTGAAATCTGAATCATCTCTGTACATATCCTTAAGGCTATCAAAACCTAAGGTCTTCACACGAAACTCCTGTAGAATCAAACATTTCCTACTCAATGCATCAACAACCTTGTTAGCAGTTCCAAAAATGTGCTTTATAACAAAAGTAAAGTTTTGCATAAATTCAACCCATTTTTCATGTTTATGGTTCAATTTCTCTTGTTTGTTTATGAATTGTAAAGCATGATTATCGCTATACAAAATGAACTCAACCAAGTAGTGCCTCTATTTCTTCAGTGCCTGTATGATTGCATAATTTTTTTTATCATACGTGGAATATTTCATTTTGGCCTCATTCAACTTCTCACTGAAGTATGCAATTGGTCTATTGTCTTGACTTAAGACTCCTCCAACCGCGAATCCACTTGTGTCACATCTCACTTGAAATGTTTTACTGAAATATGGAAAAACTAGAACTAGGTGTTATGTTATCTTCTCTTTCAACAAATTGAAACTTTTCTCTGCTTCCTCTGTCCAATGAAAAGATTTATGTCTTTTCTTGACTGTGTCCATGATTGATTCACTAATCCCACTAAAATTTCTGATGAACTTCCTGTAAAAAATGGCTAATCCATGGAAGCTTCTGAATTCAAAGATATTCCTTGGAGACAACCATTCTTTGATTGCTTTTACCTTCTCTAGATCCATCTTCAACTCATTCGAAGAGATCACAAAACCCAAATAAATGAGTTCTTTCTTCATGAAAGATGACTTCTTCATATTTATCAACAACTTCTCTTGTTGTAACCTCCTGTTGGCACAAGGGAAGACCCAATGTTCAATGCTCAAGAGTGCACCAACAAAGCCCTAACTACCGACGCTTTTGGAAACACCTGCGAAGCAGATGAAGTCTCACCCAAGGTAGAGGCAGGGGTGGTTTCAAGACTCATGTGTCTGCAACCTTAGCTGGGACCCAGATCTGTGATTATCTTGCTTACAACGGACTTAACATCAGTTATTCCTTAACATACATCCATTAATAAGCTTCGTATAAAGCACAGAGCATCGCAGTGAATACTTATACTACAGATGATTCAGTACTTAGTCACAGAAATATAGGTTAGATTCAACAGATCAATCACTAAGCATATTGTATATCATATCTAACGTTTATTCATATATCATCAGCACAGAGCATAACTAGATCTACTTAATCACATCAAGCACTTAGCCATGGAAGAGATAAACACATTAGAGTGAAGCACAAAGCACTATATACATAGTTACCATGGTTCACCCCCACCCTAGGGCTACATCCAAAAGGTCTTCTTTATATTATCTTGGTCAAGCAGTTATAGTACAAAGCTTAATGATCCTTACTTCGCACAGGACATAAGATCTACGCAGCTCACTAGATCCTTCTTCCTTGCTCTTCAGCACAAGACTACAACCAACTACACTTAGCTTTTTGATCCCATGCACAAAGCACTCTAAGATACATCCAATCACACAGATCCAAATACTAGCACTAAGATTTCATTCATACATCACACAGGTGTACTATATTAATATCTCTCCTATCTTACTATCTATATTGCCTATTTATAGATTACAAAATGGGCATAAACATGGGTAAACCCATGGTCCGACATCCCTTTCCTATTACAATAACCCAAAAACCCTAAAATAGACCCCAAAATAGGTCTTGCTTCCTTATTTTATGCTTCATGTTGTTCTCTTTCCTTGGCAAGCTGTCATAGTCCCAAAAGTGGTCAAGTATGACCAAGTACTCTTCAAAACTTGGTCAAGGGCCAACATGCCCCCAACACTCACCTGTGACTCTTCCCGAGTCACTTAGGTCTGACCAATTCTACTTCGAATGCCTCGAGCTTGGCTCGAGCGGCCTCGACCTGCTGCAGTGCGATAGCCTCTTGTTCAGTAAATTCCTGGATTACTATGTCATTGAGTGGTCCTTCCAGGCGCTATTCTATGATGGCACCTTGTTCAAGTTCAGCTCCCTGAATTTCAAGTTCGGTGAATAGTTGACATTCCTTCTCTTGGAGTGGTTGCAGTCGCTGAGAAACATCCATTACTTTACTTTACAGCATGTGTACTTGTTGCTGGCAAGGATGATTTTAGGGGCTAAATTTCGTTCATGGGCTAATTTTCCATGGTTTTTCGAAAAACGAGATTCATTATTTTAAAAATGATTCACCCAAATTATATAATATAAAAATATTTTACCTTAAAAATCGCCAAAATTTTATA
Source organism: Picea glauca (assembly GCA_000966675.3). Classification (NCBI taxonomy): domain Eukaryota; kingdom Viridiplantae; phylum Streptophyta; class Pinopsida; order Pinales; family Pinaceae; genus Picea; species Picea glauca. Next base: position 856,991 of record JZKD02S2248359.1, read on the forward strand.
AAAACTATACAAAATACATATAAATTTGAATATTTAAAAAAAAATATCGCCAAACATTTATAGTTGACATATGAAGGATTAGTAATATTTGCCAAGGTTTCTACATTTTAAAATAAATTTCCATCCTTAAAATAATCCCTAGTTGTTGGGCTATGCGTTTCTCTGTGAACCTCTTCATTCTTTCGACTGGGGTCACAAACTTCAGCTACGCTTGTAGCACATCTGCATGTTGCTTTGCTTCTTGGAGTTGTGCCTCTAATGTCTGCAATTCTGGATTCTCTACAAGGGTTTCATAGGTCTGGGCGCTTCTGGTGCTTAGCTGCCTACATTTCGAAGCCAAAGTTTTTAACCGGGTGACTGTGCTTTGAGAAGTGGCCTCTCTTAGATCTCTTATTTCTTGGGGTGTCTCAGGCATGGTGCAGAGCTCTAGGTCCGTGATGCACTATTGAAGTTGTTGGATTACTTCTTCCAGCTGGGTCACCTGCTACAGAAGACGATCTTCCATCTTCACTTCTATGATTGCCATGGAGTGCAGTGCCTTATGAACTCTTTCTTGTGTTTCAAGTTGCTCTACTAGTAACTGGTCCTTTCTCTGCTGTAACGGGGATTTTTCCTCCTCCCATTTCGTTTGTAAGTCAAGTTGCTCTTGTGTGGCCTTTCTCCATTGCTCTTCATGTGCGCTTTGTGCTTGCACCAAAGCTTGGGTGGATTTCGCTATGTCTTCTTGATCTCGTCAAAGGTGAGCTTAAACTTTCTCGGTGATCTAGCGTAACTGTGTGGGCTCATCGCATGTTCCTGATATTAACCCATAATTGCTTTTTGATCTGTTCGAAGCGGCGTTCAAATGGGTATATCGGTTCCAATGACTATATTGCTTCATCATGGCGAAGTAATCTCTGTTGTTGTTCTGATATCTTGGTGAAGCTCCAATTCTGTAATTCTTCTTGCTGTGAAGTGTCCTCTAGAACCTCTTGTAACCTTACAGTATTAGCCCTCTTCTTTCTTAACTTCCTAGCCTTCTTCCCAGTGAGTTTCTTCTTAGTAATACTTTTACCATTCTGATGTGTATCTTTTGTGGTCTTAGTTACTTCGCACTGTGGAAAATATTTCTTATGGTTCCTTGATAATACCTTTTCTGTATCAAAAATAGGTAACTCGATCTTCTTCAAATCCTCAATTGTTTTCTTAGCTTCGACACCGGAGGTACTAATATTAAATATCTGCTATCTGCTCTTCTATTCTTCAATCAAGTGCGCGATCCTTCTATTCATAAAGTCTTTTAACTCTTGCTTCTTCTGTTCCAAATATTTTTCTTCTTCTCTTCATCTGGGTTGTTCTCTATCAATCTAGGGTTTTCCTATGAGCATGGTAAATGGGGCGGTGTCTTCAACAAATTTAATGATCTCAAAGTCTTCCTCTGTCGAAGTTCCATTGACAGTCATAGGTATCTAGGAGAGCCTTCCACATAGGGTTACTATCTTTCCTCTGAAGAAACTTGTTCCTCCTAAGGAAGGAATCATGATAGGCTTTCCTATAGCCTCCCAAGTTCTTTCTGGCATAATTTTCACTTGTGCTTCTTCATCAAGAGTACAGTCAATGTCAAAGTCCCCTATTCTTGCTTCGATTTTCTCCTTTTCTTTGAAGATCTCTGATAGCCTAACATGTCGGTGGTCATTCAAGGTATCTTTCATCTGTAGCAATATCTTTTCTGATTCTTTTTGGGTTTCTACTATAATATTGGTCTCTTGATCTCCCCCAGGGTTGGCTTGTTCCATATTTAGCTTCTCAAGCCTAGCAATCATTCTAGGGAAATCCAATACTTCATGGTCCATAGCCTTACAACAGAGGCAACTAAGTCTTCTCCCAGGGAATTCCCTAGCAAGATGTCCCGGTTGTCTACAACTATAACAGAGGGTTAATCCTCTCATCTGTTTAGATGTTCCCCAACTCCTTCTAGACTACGCACTAGGATCATGGTGGCTAGCCTGCAAATTTTTTTTTCTAGGATCTTGCATCCACTTGTTAGTCCAAACATTATTTCGATGCATAGGTATAACATATCTATCACTATATTTATCGGATCTATTCATATCAAATTTTCTTTCATCTATTAATGCCCTAGTTTTGAAGCTAGGACAAAATCTATCAAACATACCTAGATCCATGCTTTAGAAAAACAAAAATTCACTTATCTTACTTCTACAGAGCACAAAGCTTCCAGATCTAAGACTTTTAACTATTCTTACCTTTATTGAGGCATAGAGCTTACATATATTACCCTTTTCTTGCAAATCTAACCTCTTTCTTCACAGATCTGACTTCTTTCCTTCAGATCTGACCTCTCTTTCTTCAGATATGACCTCTTTTCTTGGCACAAAGCTTCATAGATCAAACAAAACACTGCACACTAGGGAAATAGATCTACGTACAAAGATTATTTCACACAAAGCTTCTTCTTCTTCAGTTCCCAGCAATCACAGTTCCAGGTCCTGACATCTGAACCATTTGTTAGCATAGGGGCAGACCCAGGGTTCAACGATCAAGAGTACACCAACAAAGCCCTAACTAATGGCCCTTTCAGAAACACATGTGAAGCAGATGAAGTCTCACCCGAGGTAGAGGTAGGGGTGGTTGCAAGAATCAGGTGTCTGCAACCTTATCTGGGACACAGATATGTGATTATCTTGCTTACAACGCACTTAACATCAATTATTCCTTAACATACATTCGTTAATAAGATTCGCATAAAGAAAAAAGCATCACAGTGAATACTTATACTATAGATGATTCGGTACTTAGTCATAGAAATACAGGTTAGATTCAACAGATCAAGCACTAAGCATCTTGTATATCATATCTAACGTTTATTCATATATCATCAGTACAGAGCATAACTAGATCTACTTAATCACATCAAGCACTTAGCCAAGGAATAGATAAACACATTAGATTGAAGCACAAAGCACTATACTCACAATTACCATGGTTCACCCCCACCCCGGGGCTACATCCACAAAGTCTTCTTTATATTATCTTGGTCAAGAAGTTACAACACAGAACTTAATGATCCTTACTTCGCACAAGACATAAAATCTGTGTAGCTCGCTAGATCCTTCTTCCTTTCTCATCAGCACAAGGCTACAACCAACTACACTTAGCTTTCTGATCCCATGCACAAAGCACTCTAAGATACATCTGATCACACAGATCCAAATACTAGCACTAAGATTCCATTCATACATCACACAGAAGCACTAGATTACTATCTCTCCTATCTTACTATCTATATTTCCTATTTATAGATTACAAAATGGGCCTAAATGTGGGTAAACCCACGGGCTGACATCCCTTTCCCGTTACATCAACCCAAAAACCCTAAAATAGACCCAAAAATAGGTCTTTCTTCCTTATTTTCTTCTTCACATTGTTCTCCTTCCTTGGCAAGCTGTCGCAGTCCCAAAAGTGGTCAAGTATGACCAAGTGCTCTTCAAAACTTGGTCAAGGGCCAACACCTCCTCGTCACTAAAGATAAATGTCTTAGGTGTTCCTCCTTAGTCTTACTGAAGATCAATATATCATCGAGATACATAATTACAAACTTTCCAATGAAATCTTTCAAGACTTCATTCATCAATCTCATGAAAGTACTTGGTTCATTCGTCAAACCAAATGGCATGACAAGCCATTCATACAGTCCTTCATTAGTCTTGAATGTTGTCTTCCATTCATCAACTTCCCTCATTCTAATATAATTATAATCACTTTTCAAATAAACTTTTGAAAAAAACTTTTCCTCACTCAAGCAATCCATCCAGTCATCCATCCGGGGTAAAGGAAATCTATACCTGATGGTGATTTTGTTTATATCCCTCGAGTCTATACACATTGTCCATCCACCATATTTCTTTGGATTTCACATTGTTGGTACAACACATGGACTCAATCTTTCCCTAATCAACCCTTTGTCCATCAAATCTTGGAATTGCTTCTTGACTTCTTCATTCTCCTGCGACATCAACATGTACGTTGCTTTGTTTGGTAAACTCGCTCCTAGTATGAGGTCAATGTGATGGCTTATACTTCTTATGGGAGGCAATGAACAAGGTAAATCATCCACTACTATATCAACGAAATTCTCCAACAGTTCCTGAATTTCCACAAGTAGATCATCTATCGAAGTACTGGTCAAGATGACTCTAGGTTTTCTTACCACAACAAACTACATTTCTTCACCTTTCTTGACTTCATCCAAAAGTTCCTTCCCACTCATGAGAAGTATAGTATTGATTGTCTCTGCTTTCATCTTCATGTCTTCAATTGGCAGCAACATATGCGTCCTACCATTCTTTTCCAAGGTATATGTATTCTTTCTTCCATCATGAATTACATTTATGTCATATTTCCATGGTCTCCCCAACAAAAGATGAAATACATCCATGGGAATAAGATCACATAAGATCTCATCTCTATAACCCCCTATCTTAAATTCAGCTAAACATTGTTTAGTGACTGTTACCTGATGTCCCTTTTGCAACCACGAGACTTTATATGGACTTCGATGTGTAACTGTATCCAATTCCAGCTTCTCCACTATCTCTATGGATACTAGATTATGTGTGGTTCCACTGTCCATTATTACCTTGCATACCCTATCCTTGGTCTTGCAAGCAATTATGAACAAACTATTCATTTGGACTGGATTCTCCACCTCTTTATCTGGCTTCAAGAGAATCTTTCTCATCATTAAGGATCTTCCACCTTCTGCATCTTCTGCCTCAACATTTCACTTTTTTTCTTCTAAAATGTGATCTTCACCTCCCCCATATATTTTTCTATCATGACATTCAAAATATTTGTGTCTGATCTATCTACAGACAAAACACTTTATTTCACCTCCTCTGCCTCTTCCTCTTCCTCTTGCTTGCAGAAAAGTGTTCTTATCAACATATTGTCTTCTCTGTGAACTTCCTCCCCTTTCTTGGTGATTATGAGGTTTCTTTTCTTCATCCTTGGGCTTCTGTACTTTGTCTTGGGAAACTGCTTTGCCTCTTCTCTGACTTCTACCTCTACCTCTTTGACCTTGCTTTCAGGCCAATTTCTCTTCTACCTTCAGAGAGATCTGATAAGCATCTTCCACATTTCTAATCATCACCATGCTCATCTCATCCGGAATCTCATACCTCAAGCCATTCATGTATCTGGTGACCTTTTCATCATCACTCTCACGATGAATAGCTCTAATTTTTATTCTGTAAAACTCTTTAGTGCATTCCTTCACTATCATCCCCTTCTGTCTCAAATTCTGCATTCTTTGAAATAGATTAATTTGGTAATCTCAGGGTATGAATTTGGATTTCATATTTTCTACCATCCTATCCTATCATTTGATTCTTTTTTTGTCTTTGCAACACCTGTCAGCCTGCATTTCATCCCACCATAGTGTTGCATTCCCTTTAAGTCTAGTGACAACATGTTTTACTTTCTTATATTCTTCATTGTCTTCATAATCGAAGTATTTATCCAGAGCTCTAAACCAATCTAGCAGCTCATCAATGTCTAAGTTTCCTTCATACATCGAGATGTCCATTTTTTCTCTGGCCCCTATTCTTGCAACAAATCTAAATAGACGTTCCTTTGCGACATCTTCGACTGCAACTTCTTTTTCGGGTCTTCCTTCATTCTCGTTTTTGGATGCACTATCATCTCCAGTATTAGTTGTCCATTTATGTGTTGTCTCCATAGCATCTAATTGAGAAAGAAGTCCTCTCATTTCCCTCTCCACAGCTGGATCGGTCTTTCCTGATGTATTCTTGGCAACATTGTTTTAATCTACTCTCTGCTATAGAAATTTAAAATCATATGCTTTGATACCAGCTAATGCAACACCCCTACCTCAACAAGTTTTTCTTGACCTCCCGGTCTTTGGATATTTCTACCTCCCTTGAGCCGAAATGGCTCCTTGATTCCCAGCTAGAATCTTCAACACATATAACCACAGGTCCTTCTTGAAGTTACACCCATGTGGACAAGCGCTAGGCGTAAGCCTGCACTCCTCATGACCATCGACGTGACCACAAACTTAACCCCAAAAGGGTGCATCAGGTTTCGTGACTTCGTGATTCCTGTTGTTGAGTTCCCTAACTCCTCGAGATCCTGAAACCCTGAAATGGGCTAGCAGGTCTCTAAATCCTCCCTTAAATCCTCCTAATGTGACCCTCGGCTATGACTTGGGGTCCAACTTTCGAGCGCATCGGAATTTCATGACTCGGGAGTTCACGATACAACATGCCTCCTTTTCCCTGAAGCCCGAACTCATGACTTCTTTGCTATAGATCAATGATCCAGATTCTTCCACAATCAACGGTCCAGATCTTGTCGAGATTTCACAAATCAGGATTTCACAACCCTTGAATCTGAGTCACAAATTTCTCCACACTCCCGAATTACGAAATGTCAAATTTCAAATTACTAGATCAACGAATTTCGTTGATCCAGATCTAACAATAGTTCTCCCTCCTGAGCTTATGAGTGTTTAAGGACTCTCGCCTTAATCCCTCCACTGATCTACTAGAGCTAACACCCCATGGAAAATCAGTGGTTCTCCCTTTGAGAATTTCAACCATCCGTTCAAATTCTTGATGACACTTGCCAAATGACTTGACATCCTTCCTTCTGAGATTTCCTTTTGCGAAGCGACTTCAATCCTCATTCTTCCTTCAAACTATTTGAGGTCTCTATCCCTCCTGAGCTTGCTTCTTGCTGCAAAATAAAAAATTCTGAGGGAATTCTTGCACGCACTCCTTGCGGCATTCACGATAATCACTAATTATTAGATGTCTCCCTCTTTTGCACACTCCTTGCGACAGAAATCCTTCAACCACTTCCTTGGTTGTAAAAGTCTAAGACTTCAACCAACCTGCAAACATCTTGCACGGCTCCATGCTATACTTACACTTATGTTTTTATGAGAACAATGGTATCTCCCCTAAGCTTTTTTGAGATAAACTCAGAACCCTATCAATGCACTCCTTGCGGACCTTCACTGCACTCCTTGCAGGAATTCTCATGACGAGAAACAATTGAAACTTATACTCTCCCTTTCACAGACTTCATACATTCAACATTAAATCATACACATAAGCATTGAAACAAATGAATAACAAAGCATATAAGCTAACTGTAAACATACCATTCAATAGATGCAAATAGTAATCATCACAACACCATGAAACTGAGTCAAAGCCTTCATATATTAATCCAAGTTCTTATGTACATGGGTTCAATAGAAACAACTATCTTATACAACTTCTACAATCTATGTTCTTCTCTATTCTCCTATTCTCTTTCTCTACATCTCTAAATATTACAATGAGAATAATGATACAATACCATACATACGAGGGATCTTTCTCGAGTTTTTCCTCCTACAACTCAAGCTATCTAATCGAATTAAAGCCTACATTTACTTTACATTTATTACATTAAATGACTAAAACTGACAGATGAGACCAACCGCTCAAGATCTGTGTTACAATATCTAACTCATAAATGAAAATACATCCCCTCCAGATATTACATTGATGTCTCATTTTCAAATTCAAAATATCTCCAAAATGTGCGCTGGTGCATATCCAGTTGTCTTCCACTTGTGTGCACTTACGATGCTCCTGCATCAGAACTTCTAACATTTATACAATTCGAGTTCCTTCAATTAGAAACCGATTACAATAGGTGAACTGAAATGTTTCAAATTCTAAAAATGATTACAATAATTACAAAATGACAGTTTCGTTATGGGAACCGATTACAATGATTAATCAGAAAAATGTTTCATGAACCAACTATCGATTCCTCTAATGCTTCAGCTTCTTCCTTTGGCACTTGTCCTATTTTGTACCTTTCTCTAATCTACCATATTTTGTGACACCTAGGCATTATCTGCTGGTTCTTGGAAAACTGCACTTTGTTTTACCCAACCGCACTATCTCCTTCTATTGCACGTCAAAAGGGATATATTAGTCCATCATTTATTTGATTAGGATCTCCAGGTGAATGTAAGAGGCATATTTCATGACTAGTAGTCCGATCTTCACTGTTTTGAACTGATTCAAAATCTCAAAATTTGTAATCAAATATTCCACTAGGGTTTCTCCTTTCAAGTTTTTGCTCCAAGTTTTCAAACTTGGAGTGATCGATTCTACATTGTGCGAGGCAAGATTTGTACTCCTCTTGATCATACAATTTTCCTTTGCCATCCAAAAATGGTGGGAGGCCTTTGATAAACAACTCTTCAAACAGATCATTGAATTCCTATACACTTTGCTCCATTTGTGTGGCCTTAGTTTGGATTGATTTTAGAAGGTTATGCTTGGCAATAACCCTCCTGGTCTAGATGATCAATTTAGTTTATATTTGACCCCAATGGTCTGAAGTTTTGTAGTAGGGATGGAATTTGGAAGGTTTATGTCATTTTGGGTCCACTCTGATGGTTTCTTTGCTAGGGTCTCATTTACAACAGTGCACCTACTTCTGGCTATGATGGCCATGCTATCTTTATCATTTATGAAGTTTAAGTACACTCTGAACTTGGTAGCTTGAGCAACAATAGAATCCTAGATGATGTGCTTGGCTCCCTACAATAGTCGTTTGCCTCCCAAACTTGTTTTAATCTTCTCTACCCTTTTCTTCATACCTTGATTCTCCTTTTGAAATTGAGCCATCCTCTCATCTTTTGTTTTCATTTCTTGCTTCAATTTCTCTATGTCTCCCTTTAGCCCTTTAATTTCTCCCACCTTCAGGCTAACTTGTGACATATCCTGGACAATTCCTTCAATGCTTGGCCCAGCTTCTGCAGTATAAGGTACAACTACAACCATGTTTGGTAATTCTGTCTGTTCTTGTCACCATTTTACTTTTTCTTTCTCTAGTTGTATTACCTTGGCCTTGTAGTTCAATTCCTCTTGTCGAAATGCCTCATTTTCCTATTCTAGAGAAACCAGTTGTGATTTTTGTGGATTCTCTGTAGAATGCATTTTCATTTTCTTCTTCAAGATTTGAACCATCTTGTCCTTTTCATCTAATGAGGATTTCACTCCCTGAGGGCCTTCAGATTCTAGCCTCTTGACCTGAGTTTGTCAAGCTCTGCTGGATGCTTTTTATTTCCTCAAATTCCCTTCCAACATTATTGCATAACAAACTATGGTGGCATGGAATGCTTCAAGGAAGGGTATCTACTTCCCTACATTATCAGACAAATTAGCTCTGGACACGAAGATGGGCGAAATAGTGATTTCAGTGTCGAAAACATCTAAATATTAGTCAATTAGGGCTCTTCATTTGACACGGGGTATTTCTCTACTACTGACATACTGATAGGGTCCATGGTGGCAATGAAAAATACTTATAAATGAGCAGAAAAGGCGTGAGCTTGGACTATTGTTGAGCTTCAGTTTGAATGGAGTGGTCACACCAACTTTCAACGTTCTAATATTTGAAAAAATAATAAAATAACGAGAAGCACCCCCTTTTTATACTTTCTTGATTTCAGGGGTGAGAGGGAGTGGTTTGGAGCAACCCGCTTATCGCCTCAAAATGCACCCAGTGGTGCCACGTGGTCTCGACTCGAAACCATGGTTTACTTTTCGACCCACTTTCGAGAATTATACTCCGCACAAGTCCTGCTCCAAAACAATCCTTGACCATTGATTTGGCGCACTTGTGATCTACGACCTATCAGGTCCCATCAACTCTGTACTACTGCTAGATTTAGGTTCCTCCTACTAGACTTGGCCTAGTCCTCTAGTCTATCATGCCTCCACATCAGTTTAACATCTCACTAAGTATTGAAAACTACATTTCACACATAAATGTTTTTGGTGATAATAGGGTAAACCACAACATATGGAAATGATTGCAAAAATCAACTCTAATCTCAGGTATCCTATATAAAAAAATATGCTAACAAGACAAGATAAAGATCCTACCTCGTCCAGATGTTCGATAAAGTCCATCATTGAGAACTTGACTCAAATCAATACACCTACAACTTGTCCTCAAAAACCAAGATACATAAGCATATGGTGATAATATATAGATTTAGCACATACAATAGCATAATACATCAATATTCATAACAAATATGCCCATGGAATAACAATTCAAATATTTGCAAGACATTAATTGGATGAGAAAAGAGTATTTCTATTAAAATGTAATCAACAGAAGTGTATGGATGCCAAACTTTTGTGTCAGAACATTTGAAACCGAGAAACTAAGTCCCTTCTAGTTGGGTCTCCACCACTTCAATCCTCCACCAAAGGAAATCTCATATAAGAGAGACAATGAGGTTCTCCATCAAATAGGGAAGATATTGGGGGTTGAACAATGTGTTCAGACTTAAAAGGACAAAGGGATGCAGACTCAATATGAAGTAAATAATTTCTCTAGAGTAACTTTGGTCTCAAAGTTGAATTCTTCTCCTCTTTTCCACAACTTGGCCCATTTATAGCCTTCAAATGGAACTGAAGGTCCGATTCAAAATGTTTCTAGTATATGGAAGGTCAAGGATCATGGATCATGTGACATGACATGGAAACCTGATACAATTTTTTAATTTTGAACACAAAACCCGATGTACGTGGGTTGTAATGGTGCAACCTGCATATACGCATGATTTATAGCTGTTAGGGCGCGTATATGTGGAAAAATGTGTACAAAGGAGGAGCTTGATTATTTGGAGGAAATCGAACGAAGAACATGTTCATGAACCGACAACCCTGTGCATGTTTCGCATGCACCAGATGCAAGAAATGCACGAAAAAGACCCTTTGAATAACAACCAATAAGGAAATTTGTTTACAAAGGAGAGGAAACCACCAATAAGGCTAATGGAATCCAAGACACTGCATGAATCCCAATGTGTGAATAGATTTATTGTCGTCGAACACAAGGGAAACCCCCCAGTCAATGGCTAATGATGAAATGTTGATTGTTCGGTTCAAGGTTACCTACCCATAATGAAAGTAGCACCAGGGTGCACAATAGGACTACAACTTCATGTAAACCTAAGACACACTGAGGGTATGTCCAACATACAAAATCAAGAGTTCTGATAAATGGACGACATAGGTTGATTGACATCCTTTGAACAAGAGCATGAAACGTATGTATGACTCTAGAAGAATAGACTCACTGATGAAACTTTGTGATGCAGGAGGAATCAACCAAACTCTCCATAAGGACTAGAAGAGTAACCAGTCGAGGGAGTAAACTCTAAGTAATGAGCTCATATTCCTAAGGTCATGCTAAACCAAAACTTTTGATGACAAGTGGACTCAAAAGTTTGTTCTATGTTCAAAGGCAACACAAATGCTTCCAACATAAGATAATATTGTTTTTCTCGCCCATCTTTTTTTTTTTTTTCATAATCAAATGAATGTTATGATACAGAGGAGGAAACGAATGTCACTAGTAAGAAACTAGTTCCAACAGTGGAAGATACCTATGCTTGATGCAAGGAGGTGGATGTAGGATATTGACACTCGGGGGAATGTTTGCTCTTGGGGTATAGGGTGTCAAGATGCAAAGGATATAAACAAGTCTTTTCTTGGATGATGACGCAAACTGCTGAGGTGATATGCTTATAATGCAAAAGCAAGAACCGATAATAGGCTCAATACTGCAAGCAAGAGAATGAGATGCAATTACAACTTAACACCAAATAATGTCCTTTTTCATAAATTTAGTCTACTTGGTTTGAAAAAGGGCTAAACTTACACCAAATAGATGTCCTTTCAAATCCAATTTACGAGTGTTAAAGAGACAAGTTCACTCGACAATCTTTTCACTTTTTGAGAGAGTCAGAAAAGAGCTTAAACCAGACTCGTTGGGATTCCCATAGGTAAAGGTCAACATGCTTATGAGTAAGAAATGAGGATCGAACACAAAGTCATATATTATCTATAAGGGACTCCTAGTCCTATGGAAAAAATCTCTGCATGGGCACCAAATGACACAGAGGTTCTAACTAGGCCACCCATGTTTGGTAAGTCTCTACATTCAATAATGACACTTCTATTTGAAAAAATAAGGTTATGTGTCACTACTAAATGGGTTCATTCCTAAGGAATAAAAATTGCAGTTATAGGATAATGAAAATGTGCAAAACAGAGTGATTTCCTATCCTATATGATGGTCAAAGGAAATACCTACCAAAGTTACGAACATGTGACATTACGCTATAAACTACAAGAATCCCTAGATAAAACCACCAAAACCAACTCCATCCACTTCTTTATTAGTCCATTAGGCCAAAATATTAGAAGAAACTATGCAAAGTGGGTAAAACATTTTCTATAAATAGTGAAAATAACCAATTTTACTATACCATTTGTATTTTTTACCCAAATAATGCATTTTGGACCAAATTTCCCCTGAGTTTCAACTGTGGATTGTGGGAGCTACGAGTGATGAAATTGACAACCATCTAGACCAAGTAAGTCATCTTTCTCTTCTCTTTATTTCTAGTGGATTAGTATTTTAAATTAGGTCTCCGTTTTTTAGTATTGCAAAGCGCAAATTAGAAACTAGGGTATATGCGGGCTATAATTCATCGGGTCACATATACGCAGTCCTATACACAATTTTTATCAAAAAAACTCACGTATATGCATCCTTATACATGGCTATGTAAGCTACAACTCACATACATGTCCATGGATTGAATTTTTTAAATGTTATTAACTCAAAAAATTATTTTAAACTTGGAGGATGGTGCTAGAGTGGAGAAAAAGAGAGCATGAAGAAGTTCATGCTATAGTAGAGAGAGATCCAGGGGCCCAAATGGCATTAAGAAGATGTAGGCTATATAATTTTTGGGATCTCAAAGGCATGAGGGATCAAGTGAGATTGATCTAGATGTTGGTGAACTACGGGGATCCAGATATAGAGGTATTCAACCTCGATTGACAACCATTGAGGATTGAAGTTGAGGACATATAATTTTTGACAATTGTCATGTCGAGGTGAGGTGGTGAACCTCAAAGCCTGGGGAACTGGGAGTGGCATGAACATAAAGTGTAGTGTACCCTTTTCACTACTGAGGTTTTCAAGCCTCTCAGTTACCATTCTATACATGGATTTTTACATAATTCGTATAGACATTAGAAGCACATGCATTTAAACAATTAAACACATTTAAATCTCAGAGTAAAATATATAAGTTACTGCTACAATTAAACAAGCATTTAGCCTTCAACAGTAATTCATTTACACAGCAGAAAACATGATACATAGATAGCTCAGTCATGCAAAACATGATCAAAGCATAATTCAGATACTTATATTTATCCATGGTGGAATCCACCAACCAAATGCAGGCCTTCCACGAACCTCCCAGTCGTAGACCGCACTGCTCCTCAACTCAACAGTGGGTCACCCTCGAGCTAGGAATGAGCTCCACCCCAGGGCAAGGAATCCAGACTCAGGCTGAGGTTACAGGGAATTTCGTCATACACAACCACCAGGAAGAAAGCTCTCCCAGGAATCTTCCTCGCTCACTGCCCACAGACCCTCATTCCCCACATGCCTGTTCCACCCCAAGAGAGTGCACCTTCTCTATCACCTAGATAGTCCTTCGGCTACCAGTCTCCCTTACCTTGGGTTACAGGAACAGATCGGACCGGAAGTCTCCGGGCTCTATGGCAGCTACAGGGTTCCTTCCAGGATTTCTCTCCTTCCTCTGCGCACTCTCTCTCCTGGAGGGAGTCGCTCAAAGGCAAACAAGCCTCACGCAGTCCAATACTACATAGTATCAACAACCCATGGGGAAAACCAAACATAGGCCTCCCCAAACTGGTTCAGCATTCACGGGATGCTCTCACAGTCACGACTTCGGGACAGGGACTCCATGCACAGGCTCGCTCTGTCAGACCAAGGATACATCGGCTTTCCTAATTTTACATCGGCTCTCCCTGAATCAACACTGCGGCTCTTGGTTCAAAGGGTGTATAGAGTATACTCTTATAGAGGTCAGGTCAGATGTACCATTCAATGGATCAGGTCCGATAAAGGAGAAACCCCTATCACCGCTCGATTCAACAGTTTTCACTGCCATTACAACATAGTTCCACGGCTATGGTTCGGGATTGCATGACCATCAATTTCCCCAGGGGTCGACACAGACTTCCCCACTCCAAACTGAACTGTACTGGCTCTTCAAAACAATCATGGGCTTCCCCCCCCCGTCTCAGAATTGCACGAGGGTCTCTTACAGACAGGCTCGCACCCCATCACACTCAGGGTTGTACCGGGTCGAATGGAGGAGGAGGAACCCTTCTCACGGCTCGTCCCATCCTTTTAGTG
>JZKD02S2248359.1:873890-885931 GCA_000966675.3 Picea glauca
ATAGCAGTAGAAGCTTTCATGCTTCTTTTATCAGACTTATAACTAGCTCTTCAGCTCTCTGTTGCTTTCTTCATTGTGCAACAACATTACCAACAACACTTGCAACTTGCAAGCAGTCTTTCCTCTGGCTGTCCAAACGAGCCAAAACATACTTGCTGCTATAAATTGCAACAACTTCTTTCTCCCTTTAACACTTTTTCTTGTGGAACCCAGAAGCATTCAATTCTTCCAGGATTCCTGAATCTTCTTATGCTCTCCACTATAATCATTGTGCATAATTATTCATGCCCTAAGTACCTTCAATGTAGTTTCCCTACCTCAACGGGGTCTGTTGACCTCCCTGTCAATGGGTCTTCAGCTTTTTGAGTTGGAGCAGCTCTTCGGGTTCCTACTAGAACCTCCACGCAACAAAACCTCAGGCCTTGCGCGAAAACTCTCTTGCAAGAACTAGCGGTGGCACAAGTTTCTCCCACATGGCCACCGACTATGACCACGCGCCTATCCAGAAGGTGTTTTGGGACTTCACATACTGGGTGTTTAGATATGTGTCACCCTCGACTCTCTCTCTATACCAGAAATTAGAAACAAGAGTCTAGCGTGTGCTAGCTCTTCCTTTAACTTCCACCAGCATGACCTCTAACTATGACCTGGGGCCCCAACTTCCGATCGCTACGGGACTTTACCCTTTGCGAACTTCGAGGACTAGCTCTCCTCCTTTTTCCCGAAGTCCGAACTCTCAAACCCCATTTGCCTTAGATCAAGGTCCACAACTTTCCATATTCGACAGTCCAAATCAATTCCTCGCGAATCGACAATTCACGTTTCGGGGTTTGGAAAAATAGTTTTCCCTTTTTTCTTTCAATCCCTAGTTTTCTGAAATCCACTTGAGTCAAATATAACGACTCAAATCTCCTCGTAATCCACTGGCGTGGATCCTTTTTCATGAATCCAGACTTCACGGTTCACGAATTAGAAAACAATTCTCTTCCCTTTTTAACTTCTGTCTTCATAGAATTCCAGTGCATCAGATCAACGGCTGACACTCGCCTTGAATCAATGGTCTAGATCTCTCCCCACGAATCAGAATTTCGCGTTTTGGAATTTTCGAGAACAATTCCTCTGTTTTTCCAAACTTTGAATTTTCCGATTTCCCGATGAAAGAAATCAACGGTTCGATCTTCATTAAGATCGATAGTTCAATACCTTCCCTAAGTTTTCGAGTATTGAACGACTCTTAGCGTTATCCTCCTCGCAGTTGGATGGATCCGACGGCTCATGGGTTTTCGACACTTCTTCCTGGAAGTGCTCCTCTGTACGATTCTACCCTTGTTAATCTCTTTCACGATTCAGGACTTGGAGTGATGAAGAATTTGGCTTGCGCTCTAAGTTCATGATCCCCGAATTCACGAAACGATCCAACGGTTGAAAAACCAACTGCGATCAACAACCCACGTTTACTTTGAATCCGAGGGTGGTGAGTTTCTCCATCCACTAGCCACCTTGTAGCTTCTGGCTATCTTATGGTCCCCGTGATTTCGTGAGTTTCCCACGGAGAATTCCGACCGTTCGTTGAAATTCTCAATGACTTCTTTCCAAATATCTGGGCGTCAACTCTTCTGGAATTGACCTTCTTCCTAACTTGAAGGATATCGAATAATTCGACAGTGTTTTCCTTCCCAAGCTTTGTTTTAATGAAATTTTAACTTCACCTTGCCACACACTTGCGCTCAGTCATGCGAACTTGCACTGTTCCTCTCTGAGCTTTTAACTGACTCAGTCTCAAAGGGATTCGACCCTTCTGTGTTTTTTCGAAAGACTTTCTGGTGCCCATCTGCACCTTCTACGCTCGTCTCCTGGAATCTTTCGAGCTTAAAACAAGTTCCCTCTATAAGCACTCCTTACGCTGGATATGCACACTTTACTAACTAAAGCTCTACGCTATCTCTTCTGAGCTTTGTTTTCTGAACTAGAAGCATTATGTGCCTCTTCCATTTCCTTGCACTTTGTGGCAATTCCAAAACAGTTCTGGAACTCGTCAACCTTCTGCAATACAACGCGCAGACAACTAGAATTTGTCAAGCCTTCGTTTCTTGACAATTCTTCATCATTCATAAACAATCCAATTTATGAAAATGTTTTCAATTTCATGAATTTTCCGAGCTCTGCTCGGCTCTGCAATTTCTGGGACTTCGGAACTTCGGAATCTCGGTCCACGAAGATTGGACAGTTAGATATTCGTAACCAGAGTCACCCTTTTGCAACTCGCAATCTCGCGAGTTCTTGAGTCGAAGACCCTCGAATCATTTCCTCTAACCATCGATACCCAAGATGCGACACGAGTATGGCTCCCTCCTCGCTAGCGTCTGCTACGCATGACCGTATTCTAGGTATAAGTCTAAGTGTTAGCACTCTTCGCTACTCACACCTTCACGAGTTTCAACGTTGAGCTCCCATGCTCTTATCTCATGAATCCCTGAGACGCGAGAAGTCAACAGAGTGTTGACTCCTTTCGTTGACAGCGTCCTCCACACGTAATCGTAGGCTAGGGCTTAAATACTAGCGCCTCTCACAACTTGCACCTTTGTGAGTTCATGGATCAAACTCTTGTGCCCTCCTATTGCAATCTCCCGAGACGCGATAAATTAACGGAGCATTGACTCCCTTCCTCCTGGCGATGCGTATTCACCTGTCAGTCACCTAGGCCCATCTTGTGGTTTTGCCACGTGTCCTCGTGCAGGGCTCTCAGCACTTCGCTACTCGTGAAGTCGAAAATGACTCCTTTCAACCTCCGAACCCCCGAACACGCGATAGGCGATGGGGTTCCTAATCCAATGGTCCTCCCATGATCTGGATCCAATGGTTGTCCTCGCTCCTCGCAATTTCGCGACTTCGCAACTTGGAGTACCCAATACTTGGGCTGTCAACCTGTGAACTCCCGAGTTCGTGAGATCTCTCGATCTCTGCCACTTGTCCTCCTCAGATGGATGGCTCCTGGCCTTCTTGTCACTTCACCATTTCTCGTGCACTCACACTTCGTGACTTTGAGTACCAAATACTTGGGCGTTTACCCTGCAAACTCCCGAGTTCGCGAGATCTCTCGATCTCTGACACCTGTCCTCCTCATATGGATGGCTCGGATCGTTCCCGGGACTTCCACCATGAAAATTCCCGATCTCATGTCATCGTGACTCACGATTTCACGAATGTCGATATCCCAATTTTCCAAAATGGGAAATCTCATGACACATGTCCTCCGTCTTTCAGACAGTTTAGATGTATTTCGAAGCTTTTGCCCCTAGTTTCTGAGTTTTAACCTTCAGACACCTCCCGACAGATCCAACGGCTGTCGGGTTTTCCGACTGAGATCTGATGGCTCAGACCATTCCTAACCAAATTGGGATTTCGTGTATCGCGATTTTCCAACCCCCTGTGCAATATCCAAAGGCTTTAAACCTTGTGCACATTTTTCCAGATCCGACGGTCACAAGGGCTCGCCCTCCCTCCCAGACAGATCCTAAGGTTCTAACACCATTGGTGTAGAGACCTGTCTCCCCGTGGCCATAGGCCACATCGGCTGCAGTTTCACTGCACCGCTAAACTTCCTGAGTTCTTAATAAAAACTCGTCAAGTGTCTCCTTGATGCTTCGGAGCAAAAAAGGGTCCAAAATTGGTCCTCTCGACTCAATTTCCCCTCGCATTCTCAGTCCAAAGATCGCTCCACTGGCCCATCTAGGCTCAGTGTCGAAACCTTCGCTCTGATACCATTTTGTAGTGTACCCTTTTCACTACCGAGGTTTTCAAACCTCTTAGTTACCATTCTATACATGGATTTTTACATAATTCGTACAGACATTAGAAGCACATGCATTTAAACAATTAAACACACTTAAATCTCAGAGTAAAATATATAAGTTACTGCTATAATTAAACAAGCATTTAGCCTTCAACAATAATTCATTTACATAGCGCAAAACATGATACATAGACAACTCAGTCATGCAAAACATGATCAAATCATAATTCAGATACTTATCTTTATCCATGGTGGAATCCACCAACCAAATGCAAGCCTTCCATGAACTTCCCAGTCGTAGACCGCACTACTCCTCAACTCAACAGTGGGTCACCCCTGAGCTGGGACTGAGCTCCACCCCAGGGCAAGGAATCCAGACTCAGGTTGAGGTTACAGGGAATTCCATCATACACAACCACCAGGAAGAAAGCTATCCCAGAAATCTCCCTCACTCACTGCCCACAGACCCTCATTCCCCATATGCCTGTTCCACCCCATGAGAGTGCACCTTCTCTGTCACCTGGACAATACTTCGGCTTCCAGTCTCCCTTACCTTGGGTTACAGGAACATACTATACCGGAAGTATCCGGGCTCTATGGTAGCTATAGGGTTCCTTCTAGGAGTTCTCTCCTTCCTCTGCGCACTCTCTCTCCTGGAGGGAGTTGCTCACAGGCCAACAAGCCTCACGCAGTCCAGTACTGCGTAGTCTCAACAACCCATGGGGAAAGCCAAACATAGGCCTCCCCAAACTGGTTCAGCATTCACAGGATGGTCTCACGGTCATGACTTCAGGACAGGGACTCCATGCATAGGCTCGCTCTGTCAGACCAAGGATACATTGGCTTTCCGAATTTGACACCGGATCTCCCTGAATCAACACTGCGGCTCTTGGTTCAAAGGGTGTACAGAGTATACTCTTATAGAGGTCAGGTTGGACGTACCATTCAATGGATCGGGTCCGATAAAGGAGAAACCCCTATCATCACTCGATTCAACAGTTTTAACTGCCATTACAACATAGTTCCATGGCTATGGTTCAGGATTGGATGACCAACATTTTCCCCAAGGGTCGACATAGACTTCCCCACTCCAAAACAAAGTGTATTGGCTCTTCAAAACAATCATGGGATTCCCCCCCCCCCCATCTTAGAATTGCACGAGGGTCTCTTACAGACAGGCTCGCACCCCATCACACTCAGGACTGTACCGGGTCGAATGGAGGATGAGGAACCCTTCTCACGGCTCGTCCCATCCTTTTAGTGCATGTGCCAGGGTTGACAATTGTCACCCATGGGACTGCATGCATTCCACCAGCACGCGTTCCTCCCACCACTTGGGAAATCATGTGTCCTTCCAAAAGGACTTAGGATAAAAACATATGATGCACATATCTTTTTGAAATAATATTAAAATATTATTTCCAGGTTTAAGCCCCTAGGCTTAGCCCCTAGGCTCATCACTCAGACCCTTTCCCACCTTCCAGCCCCTAGTTCCTTGCCCACTCTGTGGATGCTCAGTCCCCCTTCACTCATTCATCGTGGTCGGTCTGTACCTGGCGGTGTTTATATTTTATTAAATATTCTGCATACTTACAAGTACGACAACAGGCTCCTGGCCTTCAAGACTTAGGCTCCCTGGCCTAACAAACACATAATCCTACAGCTTATAGGAACTCGACTCACCAGCCTATAACACATATGTACAATTCATTTCATACATCAGGTTTATAAAGGGATCGGCCTTGGGGACATTACATAAAGGACTACATAGCCACTCATTGCATTGTAGGGACCGAGAAGGTAGGGATCCAACTACCAATCATAGCGATCAACAATCTGAGTCTCAAAATCCTTGTCCTAGTGTTGAAATGGATCACAGGGTTGGCCTCATTTCACCATGCATCAAGGCCACTTATGTTCTATTCAGTGGAGTGCTTGCAACCCACGATTTACAACTAGTGCACCTCACTTCTGGCCAACATGAAGAGCCAACTGACAGAATGAAAACATGGTAGAAAGAGGAACTTTAGGTTCGTGTCTATCCTATGTAGTTTTTTTTTTGATCTGGTTCCAGGATTGGGCCCTAGAGTCGAGATTGTTTTACATCAAATTCACGATATAGCCGTGGCATGATGGACTGAGGTGATGAGGCAGTTGGGGGGTGGTAGGGTACCAACACCCTACAATGACAGGTTTTTCTTCTGGTGGCGATGACAGGTGATAGCTTTGGAGGAGTATCCTTATGCATGGATTGACTTTAGAGGAGATCCATACATGCCATTACTAGCATGTTCCACCTACAGTGACATATTTATACAATTTTTTTTTGAATATTTCATTTTTTTGTATTTTTGTAGAGGGAAACAAAAATATCTTTTGGATGATGTCAATTACTAATTAAAATATGTATGATATGCAGATGTGGGTCCGCGATAGCCATAAAGACTTCCACGACATCAACAGAGGCACTGGGGGGATGAGCCAGCACAAGGAGATGCTGATAGAGTGCTTCAAAACGTGCATGGAAACCTGTCTTGTTTGACTCAAAACATTCCCATGGTTCAAGTAGAGGATCTGCCAGAGGCGATGCAGCGACAGGTGGTAGGTGTGCCCCGTGCTTGGGTGTCACTCTTCCAATGTCTCACAAACACCATAATCTGTTATCATGACACACATCCAGTGCCACAGGCATAGATTTCGTGATTATTGTATTGAAAGTCTGTATCTGTATTTTGAGGTGTGAGCCCCAATTTTGTACTATAACACCATATTTTTTGGAGAGATGAAATATATATAAAAAACATTGGTCTTCAACTTTACTTATATTAAAATGCGTACATTGGTGAATGTGTTTTGTTTGCTTTAGTTATGTGACAAATGCCAATATAAAACATAATTAGTGTATGCATCAGATACATGATTAGAACTTATAGGTATGTGATGATAAGTAATAAAATCAAAATGTCATTCCAAAATTCGTACCTATAGGAATCATCTAAGTAGAGTAGGGTCTCGCACATGGTAACTGTCGTTCAACTAACATGATACTAGCTAGGAGTCCAGGTGAACTTCTAAACCATAGATACCATGTGAAATGACATCGCATAAAATCTATATAAAGATGCTATATTCCACCACATTATTCATTGATGGCCCTAGGAAAATGCCACCCAAAGACACTAGTTGACCCTCGGGTGAGTAAACAACCCAAGCAAAAGAAGCCAAGTTCCGTGTATGATGGTTGGCCTTGTTTGTGAATCCTAAGTAGAACAAAGACTCCGTTGACATAATCCAACCAAGGGAAAACTTGATAATCAAGCTGAAGACAAAAAAATGGTAAAAGATATATACACTAAAATACATTAGTATCATGGATGATTTTAGGGGCTAAATTTTGCTCATGGGCTAATTTTTCATGGTTTTTCCAAAAACGAGATTCACTATTTTAAAAATGATTCACCCAAATTCTATAGGATAAAATTATTTTACATCAAAAATCGTCAAAATTTTATAAAAACTATATAAAATCCTTAGAAATTTGAATATTTTTACAAAAATATCGCCAATCATTTATAGTTGTCATATGAAGGAGTAGTAAGAATCACCAAGGTTTCTCCATTTTAAAATAAATTTCCATCCTTAAAATCATCCCTAATTAGTATACAAAGAGTTACCCCCAATCTTGGGGCTCAAGTGTGATATATTTTCAAGTAGAGACCATTTATGGGTTCGACCATCATATTCCCTTCATAATATTCTAATTCATAGGATCCTTTTTCTAAGACATGTTTCACGATATAGGGACCGTGCCACATTGGTTTGAACTTGCCTTCCCCTAGTGGTTATTTGGATAGGTCATACAAGAGGACCAAGTCACCCTCAATGTACTGCTGAGGACAAACATATTTATCATAATGGACCTTGACATGTCTTTTATTCGCTTCAATATTCATAGAGGCATCTCGACGCTGCTCATCAAGACTCTCTAGGTGTACGAGGCATTGTTTGAGATCGAAAGTGTCAAGTAGGAGTGTAACTTCCAATCTAAGAGAAGGTATTTCACATTCAATAGGTAGTATCGAATCCACACTGTGTACTAAATGGAAAGGAGAAAAACCGATAGAAGTCTTGACCAAGGTTAGCTATGCCCAAAGCATAAGGTAAGCATGATATGCCAATCAGAATTGCTCTCGCTGACATTTTTTTGCAAAATGGTCTTGAGAGACTTGTTCACGGTCTCTATTTGTCCATTTTGCTGGGGGTAGTAAGGGGAAGAATTTCTTTGTTTAAACCCCAGTTTCAATGCTAATTATTTCATCATTTCATTCTGAAAGTGACTTCCATGATTAGTGACAATCTCACTCGATATTTCGAACTTGGATATAATTTGATTGAACACAAAAAATGTGAGAGTATTACCATCAGATTTAACTATAGGAATGGCCTCAACCTACTTTGTAAAGTATTCTATGACCACGATAATATGATGATGCCCCCCCTAGCCAACATTGGGTTGCAGTCTACAAAATCCATCCCCCACTTGGTGAAGGGACTGACTGTAATGATCGGGTGATGAGGGGTTGTATGTGAGCGCATATTTCAAGTGAACACATGGAAGGGGTGACACTTCTTAACCGCTTCGACACAATCTTTAAAAATAGACGGCCAAAAATAATCGAATTGTAAAATTTTATGGGGTTTCGCAAGCCCAAATAGATGACCACCACAAGCCTGACTACAAAAATAATTAAGGATAGAATAAACATCTTCGTGAGTCAATAAATGATGTAAGATATTATCCACTCCTCGACGATACAAAATTTCATTGACGATAACGTAGTTCTTAGTTTGATATTGTATACATCGTTGGTCATCTCTTGAAATATGTTGAGGGAAATTCAAGGTTTGAAGGAGATCACAATATCTTCATACTAGGGGTCTAATGACGAGATAAGGAAAATGTGTTCATCCAAAAATGAATCAACATGAATAACATCCTCATCGAACCGAGGGAATTCTTATATTAACTCGGCAAAAACTAGTGATTTCTTGGATTTCACTGAAGCAAAATCGAGATCAAACTCTTGTAAGATGAAAATCCATTTATTATATCTTCCCCCTATGATACATATAGTAAGGACATATTGAAATGGATTGACATCAATGACCATAGTAGTTTTTCAAAGAAATATATAGTGTTGTAATCGTTGAACTGCATGAACGACAACCAAAGATAGCTTCTCAACATGAGAATACTTGAGTTTAGGGCTGACCAAGTTTCGACTAAGATAGTAAATGACGTTCTCATGGAGCTCGTCATCCTCCTAAAATAAAACCATACCAATCGTCCCTTTAGACATGACGATATAGAGTAAGTAATCTCTATTGTAGTTTGGAGGATTCAGTAGAGGCATTGATACCAAGGCTTTCTTTAGAGAATCGAAGGAATCCTGGGCTTGCTCATCCCATATAAAAGGAGTGCCCTTCTTCAAGAGACACATGAAACCATTAGTAATATTGACATAGTTTACTATAAACCGACGTAAAAAGTTAGCTTTCCTCTATAAACCTTGAAGCTAACGAATAGTTTGCGAGGGAGGAAGTCAAAGTTTTGCCTCAAACTTTAATAGATCCACCATGATACCAGTCTCAGAGACTAAGAATCCTAGAATATTCCCTAACCTTACACAAAATATGCACTTATGAGAGTTCAAACGAATGCGATAATAGCATAATATTTCAAAAATTAGCCGAAGGTAGGTAGAGTGATCTACTCTCTTGCGAGAGTGAGAAGCGATATCATCAAGATAAGATTCGACTATATGCTTGAGATCATGAAATGCGAAGGTCATGGCTCATTGGAAGGTTTCCCCGACATTTTTAAGGCCGAAAGGCATCTTCTGGTATGCAAAAGTACCCCAAGGAAAAATAAATTATGTCTTGTGTTGATCCTCGGGTTTAATCTGAATTTGGTTGTATCCTAAAAATTCATCCATAAAATAAAAAACCCTTCTTCCTGCACATTCATTGAGAATTTGATCAATGAAAGTTGTCAGGAAGTTGTCTTTAGGAAAATCCTTATTCAAGTCTCGGAAATCCATGCTTACACGGATGGTTCCTTGCTTCTTATTCACAGGAACAAGATTGGATAACCATTCAGTCATAGGAACTGGGTAGATAAATCCAACATTAAGAAATTTCTCTACCTCTACCTTAATAGCAGGGGCCTTCCTAGGATTGACAACTCTAAGTCATTGTCGAACAAGTTTAACATCCAGGTAGGTTTTAATATCATGTTTGAAAATTTCAGGGTCGATTCCTGACATCTCTTCATATGAACAAGAGAATACATCGCAAAATTCTTTGAAGTTCTCAGTGTAGATTAGAATTTCTTCCGGCGAACAATCTGCACCGATATATACATTTTCAACCTTACTAGGAATATGAGAGATATCAATCATGATGGTAGGAGAGATACTCACCGTGTTTCCTTCAACATAAACTCCATGTGTATCAAGTGGAACTATGGTATGACCAACTATCTCACTCAAGGTAGATATAAAATCATCTTGTTCTATTCTAGAAAGTTCTGGGAGGAAATAAGAGTGATGGTGCTTATCATCCCATGGCTATCAGAACCATTCATGGCCTCTATGATTGCTTCATTTGAGGGTAAAGCATCATTGAGGCAGTCATGTGAGAAAGATGATGAAGTGGCCCATATGGGCTTAAGAATAGGATCATCCTTGTTCGTCTGCGAGGTGATGGGATCTGGGTTGACAGAAGAGTCAAGATCAGCCTGATTCACTATCTTCATAGCCATTCCAATATGTGACTGACCTTCACATGACATAGTCGAGGAAGGTAGG
This sequence comes from Picea glauca, assembly GCA_000966675.3. Taxonomy (NCBI): domain Eukaryota; kingdom Viridiplantae; phylum Streptophyta; class Pinopsida; order Pinales; family Pinaceae; genus Picea; species Picea glauca. The sequence continues at coordinate 884,553 of JZKD02S2248359.1, forward strand.
GTCCAAATATCATTAAAATATGAAGTGAGGAAATAAGCATACCTCATTGATGAAGCAAACCTACTGGACATGGAATAGATATGATGAATTGTTGCCACGAAATCAAAGGTACCCATAAGGGATGAATAAATTCTGACACCAATATTCTCAGTTTCTGGCTGAGAATTGTCAATCATGGGGATCAACGGTCCAACCAATGCATTGGGGCTAGCATACACAAAGGAAAGTTGGCCGATCATCATGATCTTCCCATTGTGAGGAAAACATAGAGTACAAAAGATGGATGATACGAATGCAGTCATAGCATAGGTCCAGTTACGTCCTAGTAACAAGTTATAGTCAAGGGGCACATCAAACACCTCAGCATCCACCTCCAGCGTCTTCCCACCTAACTTGACTGGGAAGGCAAGAAGAATACCATAGGGGTGGAAAGAACGACCGCTAAACATAGTTAACATGGTCGTATATTGAGAGAGGGTTGGAGAGGAAATGAATTTCCAATAGGTTAAGGACATCACGCATGTTGCAGTGCCTTCATCAATAACAACATGTTTGATGGTATACTTTGAGTAATCCACATGGATTTGGAATGCCACATGGTAAGGAAAGCGAGGCTTCACATGTATGACATCAAACTTGATAACCTTAGAGCCATACGGGTCTAGATCTCCTAACGCATATAACAAGGAATTCCTCTGTGAAGGACATGTCTAGTGATCTGAAAATAGAAGGTTGACTTGTTATGCTATGCAAGCACCCTCTACTTCATTAAAAATAAACTTTACAGGACCTTGCTTCATGTGTATAAATATGCAAGATAAAACTTATGTGTTAAGTTTATGTATATTCTTGTAAATGCTTATGTGTGAGGAAATTTTCTTTTAGATGGTTAAATATGTACTTGAAATAAATACACAGCAACACAACTTGCAGCAAATAAACCATCAAACGCACAACAAGAACAATATGATAAAGGAGTTCACCCCCCTCCGGGCTACATCTCCTTGAGCCTCCATCAATGGACTTGGATCTCTGGGATTAATTAGTCAAAAGTTCTTTTACAAGCTTCTGCTCAACTCCAATGGAAAAACAGACTGTACCATTGAGATCAGAACACATAAAAACTCCAAAAATGACTAATAGAACTCTGAAAACGGATCATGGCTCACCGGGGCATGACCTCTTCTACATGTGGCCATAAGCTTCCCTGAGCTTCTCTTTGGCAAAAAAACTTGTAAAATTCCTCAACATCCTCTGAAACCTATCCCAATGTGTTCAGAGCATAGCAATTAGCCAAACATGATATTTAAATCACAGAAAACAAGCATAGGCTCACCAAACCATGTCCTCCATCAAAGAGGGCTTCGAGCTCCCTAGAG
>JZKD02S2248359.1:922012-950890 GCA_000966675.3 Picea glauca
TTGTAGTGTCCCCAAGGCCGAGCCCCGTTACAGATCATGTTTTATGCAAAGAATTGTAAATGTGTTCTATAGGCTGGTGAGCCAAGTTTTGTATAAGCTGTAGGCTTATGTGTTTGTTAGGCCAGGGAGCCTAAGTGTTGAAGGCCAGGAGCCTGCTAATGTACTTGTATGTATGCAGATCAATTAATAAAATATAAACACCACCAGTGCAAACCGACCACGATGAATGAGTGATGGGGGACTGAGCGTCCACAGAGTGGGCAAGGAATTAGGGGCTGGAAGGTGGGAAAGGTGGTTGATTGTTGAGACTAGGGGGCTTAGGCTTGGAATAATATTTTAATATTATTTCCAAAAAGAGCCATGTGCATATTATTTTATCCTAAGTCCCTCTGGAAGGACACGTGATTTCCCAAGTGGTGGGAGGAAGGCGTATAGATGGAACACATGCAGTTCCCAGGGTGACAAGTGTCAACCCTGGTGCATGCAAATAAAACCGATGAAGAAAGCCATGAGGGTGGTTGGAATTCATTCGATCCGAATGCCTGAGCGAGAGTCATGTAAGCCAGTCTGCAAGAGACCTGTGTGTAATCCTGTTATAGAAAAAGAAAGTCATGTTGTCCTGAAGAATCCATGTACACCCGTGTCCAGAGCTGTGGAGTCTGTGTGTGTCTCAGGGAAAACCCGTGTGTGCATTCCCTGAACGAGAAGCCTCTGCTGAATTGAGTGGAAGTATCTTTGTTATTCGGGGAAGCTGAGCTAGCCTGTGTGTGAAGTCCTTGTTCCAAAATCTGGACCGTGAGATCATCCTGCGACTGCTGAACCGTTTTGGGAATCCTTTGTCTGTGTTTCCCATGGGTTGTTGTGACCACGCAGTACTGAACTACATGAGGCTTGTTGGCCTGTGAGCAACTCCTTCAGGTGAGAGAGTTCACAGAGGGAGAAGAGAAATCTTGGAAGGAACCCTGTAGCTGCCATAGAGCCCGGAGACTTCCGGTCCGGTCTGTTCCTGTAACCCAAGGTAAGGGAGACTGGCAGCCAAAGGACTGTCTAGGTGACAGAGAAGGTGCACTCTCCTAGGGTGGAACAGGCATGTGGGGAATGAGGGTTTTTGGGCAGTGAGCATGGGAGATTCCTGGGAGAGATTTCTTCCTGGTGGTTGTGTATGTGTTATCTTCCCTGTAACCTCAACCTAGCCTAGGATTCCTTGCCTTGGGGGTGGAGCTCGGTCCCAGCTCGGGGGTGACCTACTGTTGAGCTGATGAACAGTGTGTTCTAAGGCTAGGAGGTTCGTGGAAGGCCTGCACTTGGTTGGTGATTTCTACAACTAATAAAAGATAAGTATATTGAATTATGCTTTAATCACATTTGGCATGACTGAGCATGTTTTCCACTGTGTAAATGTATTACTGTTGAACGCTATGGCTAGTTTAATTGTAGCAACAACTTATATATTTTACTCTGAGATTTAAGTGTGTTTAATTGAGTTAAATGCATGTAGTTATAATTCCAGTACAAATTATGTAAACATTCATGTATAGAATGGTAACGGAGAGGTTTGGAAACCTGGGTAGTGAGAAGGTACACTACAAACCCTCCCATTATTCTTGTTTATTGCCACCATCCATGTGTGATTCATTATCCATTATTCTCATCCATCTTTTCCTGTTTCACATTGATTGATGGGGGATACATCAAGGCCCTCTTTCGATGGCTTTCATCCTATCGACTTCAATGAATCATCCATGATTGAAATATAGAAGACCTTCAGTACCATGGGACTTGCAAACATCATTGGTAGGTCTCCTTTCATTTCAACAATGACTTTTTCATCATAGACCCATGTCGAATGAATCTGCGAGTTTTCGACATCAACTCCTTTATTCACACTTCATAGTTGGTACTTGGTATCTTGGGTTCCATCACCATCATCGGTGGATTCCCTCACATATGTTAATTATATATGTAATGGATGGTAATCAGACAATTTCTACCATTCTTGACATCAACTCCTTGATTCACATGTTGTAGATTCATACCCTTTGGATTATGGATGAAGACCTTAGCACAAATCCCCTCTAGTTAGATCACATTCTTTCCCAATATGCAATGGAGAATATTCATGGAAGATTATTTGATTTCTTAGTTATTGAGCCATCTTACTTCTATGTGTGACATCACATAGATCCACTTTTGAATTTGGTTGTGGCTATGTTCCACTTACATCTTTCATGGATCCACAATGTATATTTTTGTGGCCATGAATCGAGTCATTTTTTTTTTCTGATGTATCCATGGTATAGTTTTGAGGCCATCACTTGTGTCATGCATATATCTGTAGTGTATTTATGGTAGATATGATACCATTTACCTTACCGAGCATGGGAATTCCCACCTCAGGTATTTTATTTGCAGGACTGGCAATACTCTTCTCCAAGCTCTTTTCCCACTGTTCTACGTCATTTATTGGTAAAGTATTTTCTCCATCAGACACCTCCTCTAAACTCACACTTTAGGGGGTATCTATTATAGCATTATTAACCCCTTAATCACTAATACATCATCCCCTATAGGTCACCTACCCAATTCATTCATTTTCCATCATCTTCCCATTGAGTTTCTAGCCTGATCTCCCTTCGGTCTCCCTTGTCATTTCTTAAGCCGACAACCAAATGGGTCGATCGCTCTTTCTTGACTTCCAAGTCACGATTGGGTCACTTTGTCTGTGTACTTAGGTCATGACCAAGCCTAGAAGCTTCCTTTTTTAGATTTGGTTGCGATGGATGAGACCTCTCTCTGATTCTCAGGGTTTAGTCTAGAGAAGGCTTCCAATATAAGCTTGAATATCTTATCACATTAACCATATGGCCTTATCTCTAAGGCCTATAAGAACCAATCCATTTCCATTGGAAAGGGGGAGAAATAAATAGAAAATTTACTTTGGAATTTCGGTGGCAAGGAGTGGGCAAGGATCTTGGAAGAAAGATATCTCTTCAGTTTTCACCTATAATGTGTAATATTTTTTACTTGATTAAAGGAAGATATGCTAGATGTTTCCCTCTAGACAACTTCTTATGTGAGTTTTTATGTTTGTTTATAGAGGATTGATGTATTTTTATATCATGACATATTATAAATCTTAGAAGCGTCCTTCGCTCATATCTCTATTTCTCTCTTAAGTATAGGAAGAGCCTATGGGAGCTCAACCCCTGCAGGGTACAAAATCCCTACAAAAAGTGGGATGAGTTGCATGATGATAGAAAGAGGAAAGGTAAGCCCAAGATTAAGAGTTGGGATAGAATGGTAGCTAATATCAAGGATAAATTTGTATCCAAGGATTATCATCTGAATTTGTTCAGAAGATTGTAAAATATGAGAGAGAAAGGTTTGTCAGCAAAAGGGATATACTAAATAATTCTATAAATTGAATATAAAAGTAGGGCATAAGGAAAAAGACAAAGAGAGAGTTTCTAGATATATCAATGGGTTGAGTTATGAAATTTAGGATGAAATTAGTTTAGTGACAATGAGGACCTTATAAGATGCTTATCAGGTATCCCTGAAGGCAGAAGAAAAATTGGCAAGAAAGCAGAGCTAGAAGAATAGGGGGAAGAATCTGACTCGAGGAAAAGGAACCACAAGAGAAAAGTTCTAGAAGACGAGGGAAGAAACTAGTGGCTCTGGCAATGAGATAACTAGAGGACGAGGCTCTAGAGGAGAGGAATTTAGAAGAAGGTTACCTTTTCCAAAAGGAATGGGAAGAGGAAGAGGAGGAGAGATTAAGTGTTATTCTTGTGGGAAGACAGGACACATGTCTTGGGAATGTCTTGAAAAAAAAACTACAGGTTTCATAGAAGCTCAAGTTGTTGAGGATCAAAAAAATATTGTATAATTAGAGACAAAATCATAAGCTATTGAAGAGGGAATATCACTCATGATGAGGAAATCCCTTATGAAGACGGAAAAATAGTTGCAAGAGTCGATAAAAAGAAAGAGTCTTTTCATAACTGCTTGCAAGAGGAGAGATAAAGTATGAAAGGTGATTATAGACAGTGGAAGCACTAACAATTTAGTGTCCATAGAATGGTGGAAAAGCTAAATTTGGAAATGATAGTGCATTTGAATCCGTATAGTGTATCTGGCTGCAAAAAGGACATTAAGTTATGGTAAGTAAACAATATAAAGTTGAATTTAATATTGGTAATTATAAGGATGAATTTTTGTGTGATGTCATACACATGGATGTTTTTCATGTTCTATTGGGGAGGGCATGGAAATATGAAAGAAATGCCATACATGATGGGAGAAAGAATACTTATACCCTTGAGAAAAATGGGTGTAGACATATGTTGTTACCACTTGAGGAAAAGGGAGTCAAAGAGGAGGATAATCCGATTATACTTCTTATGAGTTAGAAGGAGCTCTTAAATGAAGTTAAGAAAGATCAGGAGATGAAGTTTGTTGTTATAGGTAAGCCGAGAGCTATCCTTACAAATAATTCCATGAGTGATTTTACTGTGGATATTCAATAATTATTGGATGAGTTTGTTGAATTGTGGTGGATGAATTGCGTCATACTTTACCTCCCATCAGAAGGATTAGTCATCATATTGACCTTATTCCTAGTGTGATTTTTCCAAAAAAGGAAGCATATGGGTTGACCCCTCAGGAGAATGAAGAGATCAAGAAGCAAGTCCAAAAGCTATTGGAAAAAGGGTTGATCAAAGAAAGTCTGAGACAATTTCCTGTACCGACTATGTTGAGTCCAAAGAAGGATGGGGGTTGGATAATGTGCATAGATTCTAGAGCTATAAAAAAAATAACCATCAGGTACAGATTTCTTTTGCCCAAAATGGATGATTTTATGGATTTTTTTGAGTGGAGCTAGTTATTTTTCCTAGATAGACTTGAAAAGTGGTTATCATCAGATAAGGATGAGAAAAGAGGATAAACAGAAAACAATATTCAAAATAGATGAAGGGATGTATGAGTGGCTTGTTATGTCGTTTGGTTTAACCAATGCTCCAAGTACATTCATGAGATTAATGAATGAAGTGATCAAATATTTTATTGGGAAATTTGTGATTGTTTATTTGGATGATATCCAAGTCTATAGTAATACTAAGGAGGAGAATTTGAGACACTTGAGGATATTGTTGAGGAGCTTATAGCAAGAGAATATGTTGATAAATTTGAAGAAATGTTCTTTTATAAAGAAAAAATGTTTGTATTTGGGGTTTGTGATCTCTTCAAATGAATTGAAGATGGATCCATAGAAGGCGAGGGTTATAAAGGAGTGGCCTTCTCCAAGAAGTGTGTTTGAGGTAAGAAGTGTTCATAGGTTAGCGAGTTTTTATGGAAAGTTCATCAGGAATTTTAGAAGTATATGTGCACCCATAGTGGATACTATAAAGAAAGAACATGGATCTTTTGACTGGACAAAAGAAGCTGAGAAAGGATTTAGAACATTAAAGGAGAAGATAACAGAACAACCCATCTTGATTTTGCCATATTTTAGGAAGAATTTCCAAGTTAAGTGTGATACAAGTGGAGTAGCCATTGGTGTAGTTTTAAGTCAAGATGATAATCTTGTTACTTATTTCAGTGAGAATTTGAATGATGCTAAGGGGAAATATTCAACTTATGAAAAGGAATTTTATGCTATAATTCAAGATTTTAAAAAGTGGAGGCATTATCTTATACCAAAAAAGTTTATTTTGTATACTCACAATCATGCTTTGTAGTTTATAACTAGACAAGAGAAGTTGAATCAAATACATTCCAAATGGGTAGAATTCATGCAGAATTTTACTTTTGTTATTAAGAATATTAGTGGGAGTGCTAACAATGTTACAGATGCATTAAGCAAGATATGCTTAATCTTACAGAAATTCCAAGTGGAGACTTTGGGGCTTGAGAACCTCAATGAAATGTACAAGGAAGACTCAGATTTCAAGGAGGATTATGAAGCTTATGAAAATCCTTTGATGAGGGATAGAAGCCCATGGATGGAGTACCTAATCCAAGAAGGGTTTTTGTTCAAAGGAAGTCAATTATGTATCCTGAAATGTTCAATGCGAGACAATTTGCCAAAGGAAAAACACAATGGAGGATTGGTTGGACATTTTTTCCATGAAAATACATACACATAATTGATTTCTTCTTACTATTGGTTAGGCATGAGATCTGATGTGAAAAGGTTTGTGGACAAATACAAAATTTTCCAATATGGAAAAGGAAAGAAACAAAATACAGGTCTGTACCAACCATTTCCTATTCCAAACAGGCCATTGGATGCTATAAATATGGATTTTTTTATGGGATTGCCAAGAACCCAGAAGGGTGATTCAATTTTTTTGGTACTTGAAATCTTTTCGAATATGGCACATTTTATACCATGTCACAAAACAAGTGATGCTACTCACATAAAAAATGTTTCTTTCAAGGACATTGTGAGATTGCATGGACTTCCTAGGAGCATAGTCTTAGACAAAGACACAAAATTTGTGGGACACTTTTGGAGGAATTTGTGTAAGAAATTGGGGAAAGATATTTATTTTAGTTTATCATATCACCCTCAGACAGATGGGCAAACTAAGGTAGTGAATGGAAGCTTGGGAAATTTGTTGTGGAGTTTAGTGACTGAACATCATAGTCAGTGGAATCAAGTTCTGCCTCAAGAAGAATTTTCATATAATGATTCACCAAACAAGAGTATTGATAAGAGCCCATTCCAGATAGTATATGGAATGAACCCTAGAGGAATTTTTGAATTAAGATACTGATGAAAAGCTTCATTTCATAGTGCAAGAGAAAAATATTTTGCTGCAAAAATGCAAACATTGCATGAACAAATCAAAGTCCATCTGCAAAATAAAAACTAGAGATATAAGGACAGAGTGGATCACAAAAGGAAAGAGGTAAGTTTTGAATTTGGAGGCCAAGTTATGGCACATATGAGGAAATAAATATTCCCACGAGGGAAATATAATAAATTGAATATGAAGAATATAAGACCTTGTAAAATCCTCAGAATATTTTCTGCAAATGCTTATGAGATTGAGCTACCAGAGGACATTGGAATTTCACTGATGTTCAATGTAGTAGACTTATATCCTTATAGAGGTGATGGAACATGAGAAGCATATGACCAGGAGGAATTCCAGTGGCTACAAAATATTCCCACATCAGAAAATCTCCAGATAGAAAATATTTTAGTGAAGAGGATTGGTAAAAGAACCATGATAAAGGTTTATTATGAATACTTGGTTAAATGGAAGGATCGTCCAATAGAATATGACAGTTGGTTGACCAAAGAAGACATTCAAAACATGGAAATGAATGTTTTGTCCAGGGGAGTATGATGCATGAGCATCATCATCTTCAATTAATGAAGCATGGTGGAAGGTAACTCAGCGTACAACGCAATGTGCATTAACTGGTTTTGATTCCAAGGAAGACGCTTCATTTAATTTTGAAACATTTGTAATTAAATATCCCTTAATATCTGGAGACTAGAACCGTTGTATGTACATCCAGAAATTTGTAATTTCCTTTAATGTATGTAGGATTGTACAGATTTTGAGCATCGACTCATATATGAAATTGTAAATTAGCATTTACTGTGATAGATTAGTGATAGGATTGTACTTATTGAGATGTGGAAGAACTATATTATTCTATAGGGAATGGGAAAAAAAAAATTCATGTATAAATCAATGTAATCTATGTTGAAAGTAAGTTTTTTTTTTGAATGAAGAAGAATAGTCTCAAATTTATTGAGAGAGACTGTCAACCTGTTTTTTGTTCTTTATGGAACTAAATTGATACTGTGTTGTTGTTTTTTTGTATCTATGTGAATGATGTCTATTTACTGAATGAATTTATGATTCTATTTAAGTTTCGATTGTTTCTCTTCTAGTAGTCTTTTTGTGAGTGCACAGTGCCAGCACAAGATGTGCAGAGTGTTGATGGGATGAAATGACCCGTTCAATCACTTGAGTGGAAAACGCCCGATGAAAGATCCTAATTAGACCCATTATTGTTTGGAATAGAACTTTCGAACAACGTTTGGACTGGTGACCAATTAACTAACTTACTAACTAAGGTACTAACTAAAATATGAATCTGGGAACCGAAGGTTCTCAGATGAATTAAAACTAAAAATAAAGAAAGGAATGAGTACATCTAACTAACATTAAAATAATAGATACGACCAATAATATAAGATGCAATTCTAAACTAATTCTATTTAATCTAACCTATCCCAACCAGGAGAAAAATAACATAATAAATGAATACAGTGAATATGTATATTACTTGATTAGAATAAGTTCATGACACAAGTGATACATAGATTTGATAGTATAATCTGTTAGAATCGAAGAATTGAGAAACTTAACGAGATTACACTATTGTTGTACTCATCTTGAGAAATCATGATAGCTGTAAAATGAAAAAAATAATTTTGAAGTAGTTCATCAACTAACACTCACAGGATACAAACAGAGAAATGCATAAACATAATAACCTCATCCACACATATCAATACCATAACTTCAGATTCACAATGTCTCTAGGATTAAAAAATAACTTTCAGTAACAATATTGTCTTGCTATTTCCAAAAACAAAATCCCTTTCAAATGGGAAAGACTCCCTTTATATAGTGAGGGGTGAATATTTACAATCATTTTTAGTGTTAATTATAGAAATTTGAATCGTTTCACAAAAAAGACTCTTCATTTTCTAGAAAATATTATAATATCAGAAGAAAGCAACATCTAGAAAGAAAAGATAAATTTCCATTCATGACATGGTATGATCCTGTTGTTGGTCTTGGTTTTCCTTCCAAGTGGAGTAATCATTAAAAATTCTCTTGATCTTGCTCGATTGAAATATCTCTAAGTTTGATTCTCCATTGCATAGTTTTGTGGCCACTTCTTGATGTAACTACTCAATTGTGGAATTTATAAAGGATTGAATCTTTTAGGTAAGCCGGGTAGGAAACAACAGATGTTCTTCAATTGATTTTTCATCAAAGCACATCACATCCTAAATGCTTGTCTGACTAGAATTATTTAAATCTTCCACCTCAACCTCCACGGTGCTAACATAAGTCATTTCATCTATAGATTGCAATGGTTGTATCCCTGCCTTGACGACGATATCATTAGAATTTTTCCGCAGTTGTGCACGTGTCAACAACCACCCCATAGGTGGAACGAACACTCACGAAGAGAGGTTTTCTAGTGTCAAACAACATTTGGTACCTAATTCTTTCCCTTTTCGAGTAAACTGGCAGGGAGGTAGGTGTAGGTTGTATCTTGTCTTGCCAATTTACCATCTCTTCAAAATCCTTTCTAGCTTCCTGATACCTTCCTTGAGTCTCAATCAGAGTATTCTATAGATTTAACAGTTCTTTCCACTCTACTCATATGTCGATCAAAAGACCAAGGAGTTATTCCTTTACCTTAGCTAGATCTTTGGTGACAATGAGTGCTTGTGCTTTGGTGGACTCCATGGTACATGTCAAGGTGCTATTCCTTTCTAGAGAGGTGATAAGTTTATGTTTTTGTACTTCCAACTCATCCTTGTGGGTGTCCTATAGGATTTTCATCCTATTTTCAAACTATTCATTCAAGTGTCTCTTTGTGCATGTAGGGCACCATTGATCTTACCTGAGTTTATACTTTCAGTTGCATTCACAACTTCCTCGACATCTATGTCGAATTGGTCTTTTACATCCTTCAACTATGTTTCTATCTCTATTACTCGAGGCCTGGAGATGTTCAGGGCATTAGTTACCTCCATAACAGAGAAGGAATTTAATCATGTGAAAGTGTTCAACGTTGAAGCCACTTGAACTGCATTCTCTTCAAGATCAAGGTTGACCTTTCATTCCAAATTCCTTCATGCATGTGACTTTGACTTGGAGTCTTATCCTCTTTTTATTTTCACTGATCTCTTCTCGATACTTCTAGATCTATTGTTGAAATAATAGTCTCCAATGGAGACTACATATCCTTCAAAATTGAGAGCTTGAGAAGAGAAGGAGGAATCCCTTGGTATGGATATTATGGGGGTATACTCTGGAGGAGGTATATTCACAATGCTTAGGGTGGGTGTTGATGGAATACATGGGATCTGGTTTAGATTCTTTTTCGAAAACTAATTATCTTTCCTCTTTGCTTCAGCTTCTTCGGCAAATCGCTTTGCCTCTGACTCTTCAGCCAGTTTCTTGGCTTGTGCTTCATTAGCTATCCTCTTGGCCTCCTTGCCCTCCACTAAATTTTTATCTTCTTATTCTTTCTTCTTCTACAGAGAGGCCCAATGTGCTATGTGTTCACATTATATTCTGATCTTTTCCTCAACTTGTATTCTTTGAAAATATTTCTCCTCCTGGAGCCTTTTCTGTTCAAGTTGTTCTTCCTTTTTGGTCTTCTACTATTCTTTGGAATTGCCAGTATCTATCTCTTGCTAACACAACTTCTAGAATTGGGCCAAATTTTCCATCTAGAATTATTCTTGTTTGATATCAAGTTATTTCTTTACAACGTCATGGGGTAGATGGTGCAGGGCCTCATCATACAAGAGTACTCCTTTAAACTTATCCTCCTCATAATCTACAATGTGAGTATTTGGATGAGTGAGTCTAATAGACTTGATGTGACTGATAGCTATATCATGGGGATTGTGACCTTTAGGTTCACCCAAGCACATGATTAACTCCTGTAAGGTATTTTCTTTCTTCCTCACATGTTGAGCGTTGCAGATTGAAAAACTCCCAATGTGGCGGGGGAAGGTTGGCCATAGGTTTTTACTGTTGGCTTGCAAAAGTGAAGTGATTCCATGTGGAGCCCCGATGTTCCCATAAACCCCGATGAATGAATAATACTTGTATAAAAACCAATCATCCACCCCTTTCATCCCATTTCTAGCCTCAAAGAATATCATGTGTCTTAGGAAGCCGAAAAGGACTGAATGTAGAGGGGCGAGGAATAAATTGAAAATCTCATAAAAATGTTGTTTGAAATTTATGCTCCACAATTGGGAGCAATACACATGAACGAGAGGTTGAATTTTTCTCCAATTCCATCCTAATTCAGGAAATTTAACTGATGAACAAATGGTGTCTATCATATAAGAAGACATATAAAAACATGGCTTCTTTGTAACTGGGAGATTTTTAGCGTGTAGGAAAATGTTAAAGGAAAGGATATCTGCCCAGTTAAATATCTATCCTATCTTAACGACAATGTGTTTTGATGGTAGGCAGTCAATTTGGAAGTTTGTAATCTTCTCTTCCCCATATAATCGATAGAGCATCGCCACCAATATCTTGTAAGGGGTTTTAAGGATGTGGGTGGGGACCAGTTTCTGACCTTGTTTAAGAGTCTCATCCTCATCCACCCACTAATGTTTCATCTATTTTTCTGGTCCCTTTATTTCATGGGTAAATCCTTTTAGGAAAGGTTGGTTCAGTGAGCAAGTAGGAGTGGGAAGGCGATACCTAGAGATAATATCCTTTGGTCTAAGAGAAGCTAATTGCACTCCTTGTTTTCTCATGATAATCGTTGTGGAAGCGTCAAATTGTTTGAGGCACCACTGTTCTACATCATTGTATGGGAATAGTTGTGGCCTGACAACTACATGGTGAATTCTGATTTTCAAGATATTTTGGTACACCTCTAAGACTTCGTTTTCTTCAGGAAACTCTATGGATTCGAAAATCCTATAGATCTCTTCAAATTCTGGGTAGTGGTCCTCACTAGTATAAGGAATTGTGTTAGTCACCATAGTTTCGACTAGTCGGGGCAATGATTCGGGGCCTGTGGGACCCTAAAAGTAAACCGAAATCCTAGGTATTTTGGGGTTTTGGATCGCCATGATGAATAACCATATTAACCTACAATAAAATGTTAAAATAAATATCAACTTATCTTATGTATAACTCATTAGCTGTAATAATGAAAAACTTGTTAAGAAATAAAAAACAAAGGGTTACCAATAGACAAGAAGTTGCAGTAACATAGAAGGAAATCTCAGTGAGCGAGGGAGTCTAAACAAAAATAAAACTTTGCAGACTGAGTTTCAAAAACTTATGGTGCAAGTTGTGTTTTGAAAGGGTGTTTTTATAACTCATAATGCACATCCAACTAGCACAAGTATGCCATAACTCAAGTGTGTACGAGGATATTTCCAAATCTGATCTTAACTTTTCTTGTTAATGCACACCATTTCCATAATTAAATATTCTTAAGTAGCAAAGGTGTATTCATTAAAACATTAGGGCAAGCACTAAACCAAATCCTCGAATAAGACCGTTATTAGGGTCGAGATTTTAGAGTATGAAAGATAGTAGTTTTTTTCTAATTTCGAAGAGAAATGTATCGAAGGTATATTCTCTTGCACATGGGCCAATGTGCAGGCATGACACATCAACCAATGAATAGTAATAAAACCATATGTGGGACCCATTGGGGTATTGGCATTGGGGAAAATCAGGAGGAGTGTGAAACCAAAAACCAAGGGGAAGGTTTCGATGGAATATTGATTGTGATTTAGAGGATTTCAGAACATGTTTATAGAGGGGTGTAGGATGTGGAGATGTTTGAACTCCGATGAAGGAATCATCGAAGAATATCCTTTCGACCTAGAATAATGTGCAAGATACACACGTGAGAAGTATCAAGAGACTGTTGGATTTTTATCTTCGAAGTTTGATAAGAATAGGCTTAAAAGGATCTCGACAAGGATGGTATCGAAGGTATATTCCCTTTCGATACTTTTAGAAACATTGTTATGTCCCTGAATGTAATAAAAAAAATTCACTGGAGAATCGACAAAACATGAAGTTAACAATCCATTATTGGGATGCCAATTGGGGAGGTGTTCCTTTGACAGGTCACCACGGGCCTTGGGTCTTCTTTAAATAAAAATAGTGTGATATTCAAAGTCATCAGAGTGCGAAGATCACGGTTTAAGCTAAAGAGTGAAATGGGGACTCCGACGAACACGATCTTGAAAAATATTTGAGTTGATCTTGGGTTGTCTTAGAGAAGTAAGGGCATAGATATTGAAGGGTAAAAATAGGATAAAAAGAAAAAGGAAAAGATTTTAGGGCCCCATAAAATTTAAAAAGATGGGTTGTTGTTGTGAAATGACTCACAAAAAATGGCGACTTACTGGGAAGAACGAGTTATCTCTGGGGTTCCAAAAGAGATATCATCTTCAATTAGATAGAAGAAAAATTTACCTTTTAAAATTCCATTTGACATTTCAGCTTAAGGACCCCACATTCTATGGTTTGCATGAAATCCATAAAGAAAAACCTTCCACATAATTCAAGTGATCATTTTCAAGTAACTTCCATAAATCCACAGTGAAACTGTGAGAATGACACCATGAAAAACGATTTAGTCAACTGTTGTAGACCGAAGTGTTTTCTTCACCTCTCTTTCCATAGCCCCGAAGAAGATACCTCGACATCATACAAGCATGGACCGACTTCCAGCGAGCATCCATAGCCCCAACGAGTTTACCTGTACTTCGATGATTTTAATAACTCTTTCAACTTCCTCTTGATTATACTTTTGAATCCACCTTTTAGATATAGAATTTAGATATTGCAAATTCAATATAGGTGAAGATGAATAGGAAGTAGTGTGATACGAGATTTACTTTGATTTTCTAGTTTGATTCAACAAAATTGTCTTCATGGGTCGGTAACAGGAATCACCGTTACATTTTAAAATTGGGAAAAAATGTGCAGGGACTTTGGATTTATGTGGAAGACAAAGAATTCAGGATTTTTTAGAAGACTTGAAAGGAACATCAACAAGACCCAAGAGAGTTCACATAAGAGTGAATAACAGGTGGAAACCTTCAAAAGGTATAGAGTTTGAAGGTCAAAAGCTTTCCTTCTAGTACAGATGAACAAGTTCCTCCTTTTTGTGATACCATTTGTTAACGAGGGAAAAATTGGATCTCTGATCAATTAAACAAACACCGATAGAAAGGTACTTACTAGAGGGGGATCTCACACAGATCCTAAGGTATTGGGTCCTTTTTGTGAAAGAATGACTTGTTCATAGTAACAGATAGTGGGAGGGGTTTATTGTAAACTAGAAAAGCTAAGAGAAAGTAAGGCACAAAATCAAGCAATGGTCGGATTGATGAAGAAAATAAAATAAAAACTACAACAAAACAACTACTATGTACAGATATACATCACCATAGGTGATTAGGAGAAGTATTTCTTCAGTATTTTTCCATTCAAAGGGAGTTCCTCCTCATCTCCCTGTAGTTTTTTTAGCTTGAAAGTCCCAGGGCCTATTTTCTTGTGGATCAAATAGGGTCCTAGCCATATTTTCTGGAATTTGGAGTGTTTTCCTTTAAGTTCATTAGCTTTGTCCCACTTGAGAACAAGATATCCTTCTTGTGAATATTTATTGTCTACATTTAATTTATTGATCCACATTTTAACCATTTCTTGGTGTTGGGCCAAGTTCATCTTAGATTTTTTCCTTTCTTCTTCAAGTGTTAATAACATGTTTAATATTTCTTGCATTACCAAACAGGCTTCGCCCTAGACAGATTGGGCCAATTGTAAGGTGGGTAGGAAAGTATGGGTTGGTAATATGGATTCTTGTCCATAAACCGAGAAAAAAGGTTGTTACCAATGGATGAATTGGGATTTACTCTGTCAACCCAAAGAACATTCTAAAGAGTAAGATGCCAATTTATTTGATTATCCTTGATAGTCTTCTTGAATATTTTAATGAGGTTCTTATTAGTGGATTTTGCTAGACCGTTTCCCTGTGAATAGTAATTATCAAAGTACTTAACCTTGATATTTATTTTGAGGGAGAATTTAGTTATCTTAAAAGAATAAAAATACTTGGCATTATCAAAAACTAAAAAGTCTGGAATTCCAAACCTAGTAATGATGTGTGATTCAAGGAACGAAATAACCTAATTTTCATTGATGGTTTTCAAAGGGATTTCTTCGCTCCATCTAGTGAAATAATCAATGGTTGTTAAGATGTATTTACACAATTGGGATGATTTTGGATTGACATCCTCGATAAATTCCAAATCCCATTTCTAGAAGAGGTGCTTGATGATGATAGGTTGTAAGGGGAAAAACTTTCTTTTCTCTCTCAGTTGAGGTCTGGTACTGTTGGAATTTCCTAGAATATGCATGAGCGTCTTTAAATATGGAAGTTTAGTAGTATCCTTCTCTGAGGATTTTGTGTGCAGTAGTATCCCCACTATAATTTCCTCCTGCAGCCTCATCATGGAGCTCAGACATGACTTTCACAACATCCCTTTTCTCTAGGAACCTAAGGAAAATGACATCATAATGTTTTCTGCATAGAATTCTCTGTATCAACTGATATTGGGAGGATTTTAGCCTTAGATATCTATTCCTTTTAGGGTCCAGAAAATTTGGAGTTGATCCATGAGTCATGCAATATTTCATTTCATCAAACTAGGGATCTGAACTGATCGGGATGTAACATACTTCCTTTTCAAATAGATCGGAGTATTGATAGAGAGAATCTTCATGAGATTAATTGTAAGGGAATTATGTAGCTAATTTTCATATCCATTGTCCTTTAATGATATTCATAGGTTTGATCTCTAGGTAATATTCTTGTAGATCTGTAATCCAATTTTCTCTCTTTTCTTCCAGATCATTTTGTACCAGGAGGTTCCTAACAGCTGGGTAAGGAACAATAACGTTAGTTTTAGATTTGAGTAAGAATGGCCGAAAGTATTTGACAAATTTGAACACTGCATGCACCTCTTTATCAACTTAAAAATAGTTTAGCTCAACTCCTTGTAGGATTGAACTCATAAAATCCATAGGAAACTCTTACCCTTCTAATTTATTTTGTGTTAAGACCATCACAAAAGTAGTATGGGAGGAAAATGTGTAGAGGATGAAATCTCGATCAAAATATGGAATCAACAATGCCGACACTTGATTAATATCTTCTTTGATTTTGTTGAAATCCTCATTTTCTTTAGATCCCCAACTAAAATGAGCATTATTCTTTATCATATCTTGTAGGGATTTTACTGTCTCGACAAAACCTGGTAAGAATCGTCTGACGAAATTTATCTTTCCAAGGAATCAATGCATATACTTTTTGTTACAAGGGGGAGGTATCTTAGCGATTTATTCGGTTCTGTCAGGTTCAATCCACATACCATGTTTGGAGCTGATGAAACAAAAAAGGTTTCCTTCATCCACGACAAAAATGTATTTTTTTTAGTTCAAATATATGTTGTATTTCCTTCATCGATTAAATACCTTCTTCAAGTGAGATATATGATCCTATTTATTCTTCGAGAAGATGGTCACGTCATCTAGGTACACTACCACACATTCTCCTAGGAGACCTCTAAAGAAAATTTACATGGCTTGTTGAAACGTGGCTCCAATGTTTATCAGTCTGAAAGGCATCTTTCTATAGGCATATGTCCCCCATTTGGTTCTAAAAGTTGTTTTGAGTTGTTCTTCGTGAGCTACTAGGACTTGATTATATCCTGAGAATCCATCTTGCAAGGAGAAAGTTTTTGATCCAGACACACATTGTAGAATTTGTTCCATGGGAGTTACAGGGTAGTTATCCTTTTTTGAGGCTCTGTTTACATTTCTGAAATCAACATAGAGTTGGATATCCCCATTCTTTTTTCTTACTGGCACTAAGTTGGATATCCACTATGTATGCCTTACCAAAAAAATGATTCTAGACACCAACAATTTATTTAGCTCTTCTTTTACTTGAGGTTCAAGACTAGGGTGCATCTTCCTTAGCTTCTGTTGGAAAGTTTTGGTTTGATCTTTCATGGGAATGAGATGTTGTATAATATTTGTATCACATGTCTTGAGGTCTTTATACATACAAGAGAAAATGTTCTTATATTCTTTGAGTAACTTGATGTATGACTGCATTTCTTTAGGGGATCAATTTTTTCCAAGGTTGATGTTCTGAGGAGAAAACTATGATCCCAAGTTTATTGTTTCAAACTATAGTTATGAGTTTTTTCTCTTGCAATTCATGACTTTCCTGAATTTTTCTTGAAGTTCGTAGAGATTTTCTAACCTGACCACATTCTTGGGAATATTGTTGGATGGGCCTGTTGCATTTGTTGTTTCAATGTCATCGTTATTATCCATATTCATTAGCAAGTCGTGTTGGCCCTCATCTATGATAGATTCCTTGAAGGTATCTTTGAGGTATAAAAAATTGATGAGTTGTTGGTCATCATCAAAGACACTCCAACTTACAATATTGTTTGGAATTGATGGCTTGTACAAAAGTTCAACAGAGAAGGAGTAAGGCATCAATCTATTTGAGGGTATTAATATGGATGCCACATTTGCCAACAAATCAACATGAGAATTTAACAACCGGGGAATGGTGTTAATAATGAAAGCAGTGAAAGATTTAATTAGCTCCTAGACCTCAAACTGATAATTTTTTAAGTGACTTGAAAAGGAATGAATAGTGTTTCATACCTGTCTGACGATGGTTTCAGAGTCACCAAATACCTTATTTTTTATGCTTTCAATTCATTTTCCTTCCTAATTCCCTGTACAAGGGCCTTGTATTCGAGAGTGTTTTTGGTGCAAGGAAATTCCATTCTACATGCAATTAACATTTTAGTACCTTTTGGGTATTTAAGTATGCAACCCGCTCCTGCAGCTTCTGTGGATTTTGATCCATCGAAGAATAATGTCCACATCTTAGGATTACCTTTGTTTATTTCAACTGGTATATTTGAAATTTCATATTTTTGGGTTTTCAAAAGGTTAGTAGAGTCAATGCATTTTTTTAACTTATATCTAAAAACTATGTTAGTTTGTACATATGGGGGATTGTTAGTTTGATCATATATATCGCAACTGGAATCAATAATTTGGGTGCAATGAAGCATTTCATAATTAGCATCAGATTCCACCAAAGTTGATGGTTCATCTTTGAAGTTCCCAAAAAACGTCTCAAATGAATAATTCCCAAAAATGGAATGGTTAAAAATCACCGGTTCATTTGGATCATTCAAATCACTAACTACGTGTTTCATGTACCTTTCTCTATCGACCCTGATTTGGTTCATTTTAACATTGAAAGGGAGCCATAGATGGGACCAGTTGGTAGTGAAGTAACCATTCAACATGGTCGATCAATCTCAACTTAAGAGCATGTCATAGTTATCAGGAATATCCGCTACTATCATATCTATGGTTTGATGAACTTTCGGGTTAGCAGACATCCTAATCAAAACTTTTTTCAAATCTCCGACCACCTTAACTTTAGTTCTTTCTAACTGGATAATCTGAATGTTAGAAGGTTTGGGTTTGATCTTAATATTCTCACATACTTTAAAGGGAATGACATTAGATGAATATCATGAGTCTACCATGAAATTATGAACATTCCTATTGAATATTTCAAAAGTGATAATAAAAGGAGGAGTGTTGGACTTGGATCTTTGACCCATTAAGGATGCATTAGTCGCAACCTGACTTTTGGATGGAGTATAGTTATCAGGAGAAATTAACTTTGTGATTACCCTTTTGGTTCTTGAGTTTGATTCATGAAAGCTAGGAGAAGTTTTACCTTATAGCATTCTGATGAAATTTTCTTGGATTTGTGGAATCTTCATGAGTTCAAACAAAGAAATGTTGGATTTTTTTTTATTTAGATCTTCTAAAAAGTCATATTCCAATTTGGTCAAGTGTGTAGGTGAAGTATTTGATTTCGTTGTTTGATCTATTGTTTTGGGATTGGGGAGAGCATTCTTAAACGAATCAGGGGTAGTATTGGTTGAAAGAGAAGGTTGTTTGTGAGTAGTGGTAGTGGGAAAAACAAGATTAGGAATATTGAGGGTGTTATTGAGAATATTCTTACCGACACTCCTAGTGGTTATGACATTTTGTGACACGCATACTTCTTCATATTATACAAAATATATGTCCCAAAAATCATTTAACTGTTGCTCAATCGGATTGCTAGAATCTTGGGGTTGTTCTTGTTGTTCCTGGCCTCCACTTCCCTCATTAGTTTTTTGAGCCATATTCTCTGTTGGCCAGGTTTGAAGGGCCTGGAAAGTATCTTCCATATTTATACCTTCCATATGAGAGGGGGAGGCTTTGTCGGTTGGGGGAGTGTTACTATATTTCTTAGGTGGGAACTTAAAAAACCTTTTCTAATTAGAAGATCCCTCTCCATTACCTCTTTTTAGGTCAACTAAGTCGTTGGATAGATTTTTGATGATTTTTTGAAGAGATTTCATATCCATTGAATCAGAGGTTTTTTTATCTTCACTAGATTTAGATGAGGAGATTTTACTCTTACCTTTGTCTTTAGATGGTTCTGAAATGGAACTACCCTTTAAACTTAACAATTTTTTATCAAATTTAAGGGCTTCATGGAAAGATTATTCTAGAGTATCATTTTCATATTTTTTTACATACATGGCCATGGACATGGGTAAACCAAATGTATAAAATTCAATTGTGACATATTCAACAGGTTTTGAGGCCTTTGGGATTCATTTTAACAAAGTGAAGAGTCATTGATTGTAATCAGTAACTAATTCCTTGGCATCCATCTTGACTCTTGGTAGTTCGAGGACCTGGGGGGCTGGTGTCTTATTTTCCCCAAATTTTCAGAGGAAAGATTTTTCAAAAGTCCTCCAATTCAGAATGGAAGCTTCTTCTAGAGAGAAATACCACGTAGACACTTTTTCTTCAAAAGTAAGAGGAAACAGAAGACAAACAACATCTTTGTGGTGAATTCTTTGTAGCCTAATATCCATAAAGAATTTATTGATATGGTTCTTGGTTGATTCCTTTTTTTCGGGGTCAAATTTAGGGAGTAATTTCTCAAGGTCTATGGGAATATCACGTTAAACTCCAGATACAACAACCAAACGATTTTCTAGATAGGAGTATGGGTTAGTGAAATAGGGATCCGTATGATGAATATTTTCTTGATTTTCAGGCAGAGAGTAATCTAAGGGAAATTATCCAGCCTGTCTACTACATTGTCTAGTAAGCACTCGATTGCTTCGTTTAGTTAACCATATGAAAAAAGACTCGATCCCCAATATGGTTAATATATGAGGTTGAGGAGAAGAGAAATATGTTTCAGGATGAGAGGGAACATGGTAAGTGTTGACCTGAGTTGGAGTATTCACTGTATACTCTGAAGGGAAGACATTATGTTTATAGTAAATTTGATGGGAATCAGTCGTGGAGGAAAATCTTACTTTTGGGGAAGAACACGAAGAATTAAGATTTCTATTTGTAGCCATTAAGTTAAATGACCCCCCTTCTAGTGCCATTTCTGTTGTCAGGCTGAAATGACCCATTCAATTAGTTGAGTGGAAAACGCTCGATGGAATAATGATTGCAACCATAGCGCTTGTGACCAACTTTTGGCCTGGTTACCAATTAAATAACCTACTAACTAAGGTATTAACTAAAATATGAATCTGAGAACCGAAGTTTCTCAGATGAATTAAAAATAAAAAGAAAGAAAGGAATAAGCATAGCTAACTAACATTAAACTAAGATATACGACCAGTAATCTAAGATGCAATTCTAAAGTAATGTTATTTAATCTAACCTATCCTGACCAGGAGAAAATTAACAAAATAAATGAACACAGTCAAATATGTATATTGCTTGATTAGAATAAGTTCATCACACAAGTGATATGTAGATTTGATAGTATAATCAGTTAGAACCAAAGAATTGAGAAACTTAATGAGATTACATTATTGTTGTACTCATCCTGAGAAATCATGATAGTTGTAAAATGAAAATATTAATTTTGAAGTAGTTCGTCAATTAACACTCACAGGATACAAACAGAGAAATGCATAAATAGAATAATCTCATCCACACATATCAATACCATAATATTTAGATTTATAATGTCTCTAAGATTAAAAAATAACTTTCAGTAAAAATATTGTTCTACTCCTTCCAAAACCAAAATCCCTTTCAAATGGGTAGCGCTCCCTTTATATAGTGATGGATGAATATTTACAATTTGTTTTTAGTGGTAGTTATAGAAATTTGAGTCGTTTCACAAAAAATACTCTTCATTTTCCAGAAAATATTACAATATCAAAAGAAAGAAACATCTGGAAAGAAATGATAAATTTTTCAATCATGACGTGGTCTGCTCCTACTGTTGGTCTTCGTGTTCCTTCCAAATGGAGTAATCGTTAAAAATTCTCTTGATCTTTCTCAATTGAAATATCTCTAAGATTGATTCTCCATTACATACTTTCATGGCCACTTCTTGATGTAACCACTCAACCATGGCATTTACAAAGGATTTAATCTTCTGGGTAAGCCGGGTAGGAAAAAACATATGTTCTTCAATTGATTTTTCATATATGTTCTTCAATTGATTTTTCATCAAAAAGCATCACATCATGAATTCTTGCCTAACTAGAATTCTTTAAATATTCTACCTCAACCACCCTAGTGCTGACATAAGTCATTTCATCTATTAAAAAGGCCATATCCCTGCTTCTGCGATGAGATCATTATCATTTTTCTATAGTTGTGCACATGTGTCAGCAACCACCCCTTGGTTGGAATGGACACTCACAAAGAGAGTTTTGATGGTGTCAAAAAACATTCGGTACTTGAGTCTTTCTATTTTTGAGTAAACTGGAAGGGAGGTAGGTGTAGGTTGTAGCCTGCCTTTCCAATTTACCATATCCTAGCTTTCTGATACCTTTCTTGAGTATCAATCAGAGTATTCTGCAGATTTGATTGTTCTTGTCACTCTACTCATATGTTGATCAATAGACCAAGTAGTTCATTCTTTACCTTATCAATATATTCACTAACAACGAGCGCTTGTGCTTTGATGGACTCCATGGTACCTATAGAGGCACTATTCCTTTCTAGAGCGGTGATAAGTTTATGTTTCTATACTTCCAACTCATCCCTATGGGTGTCCCATAGGAGTTTCATCCTATTTTCAAAATATTCATTCAAGTGGTATCTTTGTGCCTATAGGGCACCATTGATCTTACCTGAGTTTAGACTTTCAGCTGCATTGAAAGCTTCCTAGACATCTATGTCAAATTGGTATTTTAATTCCTTCAACTTTGTTTCCATCCCTATTAATCGGGTCCTCATAATGTTTGTTGGGCCTTTCGTTTTTGGATAAGGAATTGCGCAAGTTTTGACTGAGCATAATTTGCGCAAGATTCAATAGAAGTTGGACAGCAGAGCAAGAAAGACCAATAGAAAGTAGTTGCGAAAGCCAGTGCAATGCTAGCCAAGCAAAAAATGGTTGCAATGAAACAAGGAAGCACACAAGCCGAAATAGAAGACACAAACCAGCTACATATAGGGCTAAACATAACTAAAAAAGGGTTGGTTAACGCCATTGTTGGTTAAATCCATTGTTGGTTAACTCCATTGTCGGTTAACCCATTGTTGGTTGTCACCAATGTTTTTGTTGTTGTTGGTCAGATTGATTACGGGATGGTTCTGAGTTGATTGTTGAGAGATTGAGTCAAGTTGAGTCTATAATTTAATTGATCTATCAGTTTTGAGAATTGGAGCTCTATGAAATGAGTCCAGAGTCAAGAGTCTGTACAATGCACTACCATGTAATTATGAGTCTTTGATCAGAGAAAGATTCTGAAGATAATATGAACAAGGACCTAAATTTTCAAATATGATGTGTCTCTATGTGTTTACTTTTGAATTACAGTATTCCTTTATGGCATATAAGTTCTATTTGATGTTTCTACGTTTAAATTCTTGGTCGCAACGTAAGTAGGTTCAATTATTGCACATGTATGTTCCATATCTGTTCATGTCTCTTGCAAAAGATCAGGAATGAGTCCTAAAGGCTCTATGGATCCTCTTAAGTCTTTTCCCTACCCTTCCCTATCTATCTGTCTCAGCAGCGCTTCAGGTGAGACTTCTTCTCTTCGGAGGGGATGAAAATGCCAGCACTCTAGACTACATGGTACCTTTTGTTGGTAACCTGAGAAGGACCATGGTCTGATCAAACTTGCACCAACAATGTTCAGGGTATTATTTACCTCTAGAATAGAGGAGGAATTTAATTCCGTGAAAGCATTGAGCTCTAAAGCTGCTTGAATTGCATTCTCTTCAGGATCAGGTCCGACCTTCCATTCCAAAATCCTGCCTTCATGTGACTTTTACTTTGAGTCTTCTCCTCTTTTTCTTTAAACTAATCATGTCTCTATACTTCTAGTTGTGTTTTTGAAATAGTAGTCTCCAATAGAGACTACAGATCCTTTGAAATTGAGAGCTTGAGAAGAGAGGGAGGAATCCCCTGGTATGGAGATTATTGGGGTATACTCCAAAGGAGGTATATTCACAATTCCTATGGTGGGTGTTCATGGAATACCTAGGATTTGGTTTATATTGTGTTTCAAAAGCTCATTGTATTTCCTCTTTGCTTCAACTTCTTCGGCCAATCACTTCGCCTTTGCCTCTTCAATGATTTTCTTGGCTTGTGCTTCATTAGCTATCCTCTTGGCCTCCTCACCCTTCGCTAATTTTTTATCTTCTTCTTATTTCTTTTTCTATAGAGCAGCTTGATGTGCCACATGTTCATGTTCTATTCTGATATTTTCCTCAACTTGTCTTATTTGAAAATATTTCTTTACCTAGAGCCTTTTCTACTCAAGTTGTTCTTCCTTTTTGGTCTTCTCCTATTCTTTGGCATTGTTGGTATATTTCTCTTATTGACATAACTTATGGAATTGGGAAAAAATTTCCATCTTGAATTTTTCTTGTTCGAGATCAAGTTCTCACTTTGCAACGTCATGGGGTATATGGTGCAAGACCTCATCATATGAGAGTACTCCTTTAAACTTATTCTCCTCAAAATCCAAAATGTGAATATTTGGATGAGTGAATCCGATAGACATGACATGACAGATAGCCAAATCATGGGGATCATTACCTTTTGTCTCACCCAAGCACAAGATTAACTCCCGTAAGGTCTCCGCTTCCTTCCTCGCGTGTTGAGCATTGGAGATTGAAAAACTCCCAATGTGGAGGGGGAAGGCTAGCCATAGGGTTTATTGTTGTCTTGAAAAAGTGAAGTGACACCATAACCAATCATTTGGTACACTATTTCCCTCATCAGTAATCAGTCTACGACAAAATATAGCAAGAGATGTTGGGGCCTAGTGGTCCCATAAACCCTGATGAATGAATAATACTTGTATAAAAACCAATCGGCCACCTGTTTCATCCCATTTCTAGCCTCAAAGGATATCCTATTTCTAGGGAAGATGAAAAGGGATGAATGCATAGGGGCGATGAATAAATTACAAATATCATAAAAGTCTTTTTTGAAATTTACGCTCCACAATTGGGAGCAATACAAATGAACGAGGGGTTGACTTTGGTTCCAATTCCATCCTAATTCAGAAAATTGACCTGATGAAAAAATGGCATCTATCATATAATAAGACATATAAAAACATGGCTTCTTTGTTCTTGGGATTTTTTTAGAATGTATGAAAATGTTAAAGTCCATGATATCCACCCAATTAAATATTTTCCCCATCTTAACGATGGTGTGAACCAATGGTAGCCAACCAATTTTCAAGTGCGTACTCTTCTCTTCTCCATATAATCGACAGAGCATGGCCGCCAATAGCTTGTAAGGGGTTTTAAGCCTATGGGTAGGGACCCATTTCTGACCTTGTTTAAGAGTCTCATCCTCATCCACCCACCAATGTTTCATCTATTTTGTCAGTCCCTTTCTTGCCTAGTTGAATCCTTTTAGGAAATATTTGCTCAACGAGCAAGTAGGAGTGGAAAGGTGATACCTGAAGCTAATATCCTCTAGTCTAAGAGAAGCTACTCGTGCTACTTTTTTTCTCATGATAATCACTGTGGAAATGTCAAATTGTTTGAGGCACCACTGTGCTTCCTCGTTGAATGGGAATAGTTTTTCCCTGACAACTACCCGGTGAATTCCTCCTTTCAGGATATTATA
This sequence comes from Picea glauca, assembly GCA_000966675.3. Lineage (NCBI taxonomy): Eukaryota > Viridiplantae > Streptophyta > Pinopsida > Pinales > Pinaceae > Picea > Picea glauca. The sequence continues at coordinate 947,057 of JZKD02S2248359.1, forward strand.
GTACACCTCTAAGACTTCGTTGTCTTCAGAAAAATATGCATATTGGGAAATATTGTAGATATATTCAAAGTTGGGGAAGTGGTCCTTGCCAATATGAGGAATTGTGTCAGTCACAGGAGTTTCGACCAGTCAGGATGATGAATCGGGGCCTACAGGACCCTCGAAGTAAACCGAACTCCCATGTATTTTGGGATTCTAGATCGCCATGACGAATAACCAAATTAACCTAGAATAAAAAGTTAAAATAAATATCATCTTATCTTACATATAACGCATTAGATGTAATAATGAAAAACTGGTTATGCGATAGAAAACAAAGGGTTACTGGTAGATGAGTGGTTCCAGTAACAGAAAAGGAAATCTCATTGAGCGATGGAATCTAGACGAAAATAAAACTTCACAGACTAAGTTTCAAAAACTTACGATGCAAGCTGAGTTCTGAAAGGATGTTTTTATAACTCATAATGCACATCCAACTAGCACAAGTATGCCATAACTCAAGTGTGTATGGGGATCTTTCCAAATCCGATCTTAACTTTTCCTATTGATGCACATAATTTCCATAACTAAATATTATTAAGTAGGAAAGGTGCATTGATGAAAACATTGGGGGAAGCACTAAAAAAAATAATCGAATAAGACCATTATCGGGGTCAATCTTTTGGAGTATGAAATATCATCGGTTTTTTGAATTTCGAAGAGAAAGGTATCAAAGGTATATTATCTTTCACGTGGGCCAATGTGCAGGCACAACGTATCAACCAATGAATAGTAATACGGATGAATGTGGGACCCGACGGGGTAAATCAATATGAGTGTGGAACCAAAACCCAAGGGGAAGGTATCAATGGAATATTCATTGCGATTTAGAGGATTTCGGAACATTCTTGTCGGGGGTGTAGGATGTGGAGATGTTTGAACTCCAATGAAGACGACATTGAAAAATATTCTTTCAGCCTAGAAGAATGTACAAGATACACACATGACAAGGATCAAGAGACCATTAAGTTTTATCTTCATAGTTTGATAAGAATAGGCTTAAAATGATCTCGACGAGGATGGTATTGAAGGTATATTCCCTTTTGATAATTTTAGAAGCATAGTTATATCCCCAAAAGTAATAAAAAGAAATCGCTAGATAATCGATAAAACAGGAAGTCAACAATCCAATATTGGGATGCCAATTGGGGAGGTGGTCATTTGACAGGTCACCACGATCCTTGGGGATTTGTGAAAGAAAAATAGTCTGAGAGCATAGTCATCATAGTGTGAATATCGGGGTTTAAGATCACGCTCGAAATGGGGACTTCGACGAACATGATCTTGAAAAAGATTTGAGTTGATTTTGGGTTGTCTTAGAGAAGTAAGGGTGTGGATATTGAAGGGTAAATATAGGCGCAAAAGGAAAAAAACTAATTTTAGGGCCCCATAAAATTTAAAAGGATGGGGTGTTGTTTTGAAATGACTCACAACAAATGATGACTCTCTGGAAAGAACCAATTATCTTTGGGTTTCCAAAAGAGAGAGAGACTTCAATTAGATAGAAGAAAAAAATACCTTTTAAAATTCCATTCGACGTTTCAACTTAAGGACCCCACATTCTATGGTATGCATGCAATCCATAAAGAAAAACATACTATCAATGATATTCCACATAATTTGAGTGATCGTTTTTAGGTAACTTCCATTAATCCATAGTGAAACTATGAGAATGACACCATAAAGAAATATTTAGTGAACTTTTGTAGAACGAAGTGTTTTCTTCACCTCTCTTTCCCACCATTTCTTCACTTCCAAGGAGCGTCCATACCCCCAGGGAAGATACCTCGGCATCATAAAATCATTGCCCCACTGCCAGCGAGAGTCCATATCCCCGATGGGTTTACTTGTACTTACCACAACTTTAATAATGCTTTCAACTTACTCTTGATTATACTTTTGAATCCACCTTTTAGATATATAATTAAGATATTGTGACTACAATATAGGTGAAGATGAATAGGAATTGGGGTGATACGAGAGTTACCTTGATTTCCTAGTCTCATTTGAAAAACATTTCTTCATGGGTTGGTAACACGAATCACTAATAGATTTTAAAATTGGGAAAAAATGTGCAGGGACACTCGATTTATGTGGAAGATAAAGAATTCAAGATTTTTCAGAAAACTTCAAAGAACATCAAAGAGACCCGAGAGGGGTTACAAAAGAGTGAATAATAGATGGAAACCTTCAAAAACTATATAGTTTGAAGATTAGAATATTTCATTGTGGTATAGATGAACAAGTTCCATTTTTCTGTGATACCATTTTTTAATGAGGGAAAAATTGGATCTCTGATCAATTAAGCAAACACTGATAGAAAGGTACTTATTGGAGGGGGATCTCACATAGATCTTGAGGTCTTGGGCCATTTTTGTTAAAGAAAAGATAGTTCAAAGTAGCAGAAAGTGGGATGAGTTTATTGTAAACTAGAAAAACTAAGAAAAAGGAAGGGACAAACTCAAACAACCGTCAGATTGATGGAGAAAATAAAATAAAAACTAATAGACTACAACACCAAAATAATGGAGCATCTCACCACGACTGGTAGTTACAAGAAGCTAGACAACAACCCTATATCCATGGTCATCAAAGAAGTCAAGAAGGCCATTAAAGTCTCCAACCTCGACAAATGGATGAAAAAATGATTAACCCCAAGCTGCCAAATTACCCTTAGAATTTATGGACTCCCTAAGATCCACAAGGAAGGAACCCCTCTAAGACCAATCATCAACACAATCAGTTCCCCAACCTATGAACTAGCTAGATACGTGGCAAGAATCCTAGGACCATTAGTCGACAAAGAAGACTCATACATCAAGGATTCAAGAGACTTCATGGAACTCATAAAAGAGGAGAAAATGGATTCAAAGGATATGCTCATCAGCTTTGATGTAGTGTCACTTTTTACTAAGATCCTGCTGAATGAGGCCATTCAAGTCATAAAGGACGTAGCAGACCCGCAAACAACTAGACTAGTAGAAGTTTGTCTAAAATCAACTTTCTTCAACTTCCAAGGAGAGTTTTACGAACAAACAAGCAGAGTAGCCATGGGATCCCCTTTATCCCCAATTGTAGCCAACCTATACATGGAAAAATTTGAGAAAAATGCCCTTGAAACATACCCCCTCAAACCATCCAGATGGAAAAGGTATGTGGACGATACCAACGTCAAGTGGCCTCATGGAAAATAAGAACTGGACAAATTCTTTGAGCACCTCAATGGGATTTCTGAGAACATTAAATTCACCATGGAACTAGAAGATAACAATAGCATACCCTTCCTAGATGTGATTATAACTAGGAAACAAGATGGTACACTGGGGCACAAAGTTTTTAGGAAGAAAACTCACACAGACAGCTACCTTCACGCCGAATCCCACCACCACCCCTCCCAAAAAATGGGGGTTCTCAACACCATGGCCACAAGGGCAACAAGAATTTCTGACAAGGAACATCTCAAAGAAGAAATAGACCACTTAACTAAGGTCTTCAAGAACATTGGATATAGAGATAGGGACATCAAATGGGCAATAGATAAGAAAGAAAGGAGGACTCATATACAGAATGATAAAAATTCAAACATTAAAGCCCTTCTTCCCTACATTCGAGGTGTCACAGACAAGATTGCCATGGTTTTAGAAAGAAAAGAAATTATGACCTCCTTCAAACCCCTAATTACTATTAGACAAAGAATGAAGTCTGTAAAGGACCCTACAGACAACCGACAAGAGAAAGGCATCTACAAAGTGTCATGTTCATGTGGGAAATGTTACATTGGTGAAACTGGACGAT
>JZKD02S2248359.1:963038-974199 GCA_000966675.3 Picea glauca
TACCACTTACCACCTCAGGGGGGTCTGGAAACCACCTTCCCCCTGCAAAACCACTCACCCAAAAAACTCAAAACCGCTATTTTTCCAGTTTCAACCAGTCTTTTCCCAAGGAGGATTTCAGGATAACGGGAAGGAATTTTGAAAAACCGAGAGAGGTTTTTCTCCGCAATGGTATGAGTAAAAAAAACCTCTCTCAAGTTTTTCAAATATGCCACCAGTTGGGAGAATATAAGCCATCTTTCAGCCCCTTTTTTCAGGTTTCCAGTTTTTCCTTTTTTAGTACTGATTTTGCGAGAGCTGTTTCGGCGAGCTGGAGGCGAAATTAGAAAAAAAAAAGGAGGTTTTTGTCCATAACATGATCATATACAATAAAATATTCTAGAGTGTAGACAGGTGTCACCATTAAAGAGAAAGAAATGTCTGAGTTAACCCCTTTTTTGCATAAATTTGGCTCATCTTTCATGGCAAACAGTTCCAGATTTTTGGGGATTTGTTGCTTTTTTGGCCGAGGTGGTTGAATCCGACTTCCTAAGATTGAGGGGTGAATCTCTCCTATTTATTAATGTAATTTTAAGGTAAAAGGGTTGATCCTCATGCCCAGGGAGCGGTAATCTGTAATCTATTTTGAAGAGATATACTAGAAATAAAGGGACTTTTTCATAGGATCATGCATGTTGATGTTGATGAAGTTTTCTTTCTTTGTTGAATGTGATTCTTCTTAGTTATCATTATGTTACTCTAGTTCTAATTCTTAAAAGTAGATTTAGCACATAATTTATCTATGATACTCTGTGTCGAGCTTTTAAAAATATAATTGTTTTCTTCTAATATTACAATAAGGAAATTCTTAAATGCTTTTTTATTGTAATTGATTTTCTATCCTTTTTCTGCTTTACATCACTTTACTTTTAAAGGATCCAACGTTTGCATTACCTTTCCCCATGAAGATACCTTATAGATATGCATTTGATCTCAGACTTAACACAGACTCCATTTCCCATGGTTCCTCTTCTCTACACCTACCCAACTCAAAAACAAATCCTATTCTGCATAGCTAGCCTAAGATCCATACACAAACAAAGTTATATCAAACAGAGATATCCCTCACTGAGTCTTGGAGGGATAGATCCAGGACTTGAAGTGGTTTTGATATTACCTCTGTGATTGCCTCCACAGGCTTGGGAAAATTACAGAGTGCTAACAGAATGGCGACCATACTAGGGAACTTTCTCAAGCAGTGCACTTCAAGTTCAAGATATGATCACTGATGGTGGGAAGTGACCAGACACAAGAAGGATGAAATATTTCACCTGGTGACTCTAATCATCTCCAGAAAATGCCAACTCAAAGACTCCACTGGAGGAAGAACCTGAAGCATGACCAAGAAATCTGGAAAGAGAAGGTATTCAAGCTCAAATTGTATTCAAGACATTTTTTGTTTTCTCTGTAATTATGTCCTATCTTTTTCCAATATGAATCGAGAGTATATTTTTGAAGTTTATATTGATCATCTACAAATTGATGAGCCTCAAGAGATTAAGTCCCAAGTTGTAGATCATGTACATACTCATACACCTGTCTGCATCCCAGATGCACCTGTAGAAAGCCCAGTGAGACATGAAACTCATGCTTTATCTCCTGCCATTGTTGAAATTCTAGTTATCTATAAGCCCCTTGCTTTACCTCCTATACCTACAAAAATCCCAGACAGATACAAGCCCCTATATTTTCCTCTTATTCTCCATGACCTCCCTGCCAATTATAGCAATAATATACCCAGGTTTGATAGGGAAAATGTAAAGATCACTCCTGAAAAGCATATCCAAAGTCTTGAGGATTTTCTTGATCTGTTTGAGGTGGAAGATGATGTTGTCTGCATCATAATGTTTCCCTATCATTGTAAGGTAATGTAAAAAATTGGTTTAAGGATATTCCAACTGCAAGAATTAGCAATTTCCATCAATTTGTAAAAAAAATTCTAGATCGATGGGTGATCATGAGAAATGTATTTCTCATCCTAGAAGAATATGACCATTTGAAAAGACAGCCAGGGGAGACAATACATCAGTTTTCAGTAAGGTTCAATAAGGTGTACTATGTAATGCCGATTGATATAAGGCCACCCCCAAGATTAACTCAGTTGCATCACCCTGATGCTTTCAATCATGAAATGGCATTCCAATTAAGAGAAAGGAACACTACAACCTTTGAAGAAATGAAAAATATTACAGTTAATGTGGAAGATAACTTGCTGAACAAAAGGTCCAAGCTAAGGGAAAAAGACAAAGATAGAACAGAAAATGAACAGATGACATCTTCAGAAATGAAGCTAGATGTCCTGGATAACACTATAAAAGAGATGATGCAGACGATTAGCAGGAAAGATGAACTTGTTGTTTGAATACCTTATGTTCCATTAGTGCCAGAACAGAAAAGGATCAATTTCCCCAAACACTTTTCAACCCAACCTCAGTATCCTGAACCACCAAAGGATTATTTCATGTATTCAATTTACAATGTAGTCAAAGATGAAGTTTCCAACTTAGCTTGTTGAAGAGCCATCAGCTGATATCATGTGCATGTTTGATGACATTTCATTCATGGATGATTTACCCAAGCATGATCAATATGGCGAGGATGATATCAAGATGGATTTTCCAGAGAAATTAGCAGCATACTATTGGGAAGAAGAAAATCATTTGCAATCCCAACAAGACAGTCTATCTATGCATAGTAATTATGATATCAATGATCAAAGTGCAAAAAATCAGAAAGTAAGTGGAAACACTCTACCCTTATGTTTCTCATCTTTTCAATTTCTAAAAAGAAACTCTAGGCAAGTTGTAAATAGTGAAGACAAAAAAAAAATTGATGAGTCAGTAAAGGATGTCATTGATGACATGGGACCTGTTTTAGATCCAAAATCATAGTCACTAATTTCCCTTGATTTTCAAAGTCCATATGGAATTCCAAAGCTCGAAACAAGATTTGAATCACTAGAATGTAATTCTATACCATTAGAATATAATTCATTTCAAATTTTGAAGGAGACTCTTGAACAAATGTTCAAGGATAAACACATAGAAAGTCATGAAATTTCACTTGAATTAATGCAACAATCTTTTCTGTCTTTTCAGGATCCAATAGTTGATCGGTTGGATGACGTGTGTGGTCAAAATCATTCGTCATTCGCCAATCATGAGATGAAAAGTTCTTATGATCTTGACATGGTCAGGCAATCAACTTCATAATCTAGTTCAACAACAATCTTACTGCTAAACCTATCAGAAAATTTGCAGCCATATCAGAAATTGCACGAGGATGCAAATAACATACATACAGTGCCAGATCATGTTGTTGACTTGGCTAAATTTAAAAATCAAGGAATAGGTTAGTTCTACCTTGATCCTATAGTTACCTATATGGAGAAATTTTTCACTGCAGAGCCCCAATCTATCTCTGGCATTATTTTTGTTCTTCATGATTGTTGAGGTCTCTGTTGTAAAGATCAAACATGTTTTCAGCAGTGGCCATTACACTTTGCAATTTTGAATCTATGGAAAAAAGGTCAAGTTGCCTTTTTTACTGTGCTAACAAGCAGTCAAGCAGTCCACTAGTCTCAACAACTACTTGATTGGCTTCACTGACAATTTTGTATTATTTGATTTAGCATGATTTTCAGTAATATAGGGTAGGTAGGAGAGTGTGAATAAGCTCAGCATTCCAAGCATCTCTTTTTGAGAAGTGTTCATTTTGATTTGGTTTCAGTTGAAAGATCAAAACAGGTACAGGTTGCAGAAAAATATTTTTGGATCAACCCAATGAATAAAGCACCAGTCTACATGTTCAGAGTTCAGTGGTTCTTGAACCCTCCTAAAAGAGCTTCCATCCACAGGTGGAGCCTATTTTGGGGTCCTATAATCATGGGTAATTTGATTCTTCAGCTGCTTATTTGGCTTTTTCCTCGTGATGAAGACATATGGCTTACTGGTCTCGGTTGATTTCTTTTCCCCTCCATCTGTTTCACCTGATCCTTCATCACCCTGCTCAATCCCTCGTCACCTTGATGCGCCCTTCATTCCCTCATCCTTCAACTCATCACACCCATCACTCATCTCTACATGAATAAATAGACTTAGGATAATAAACGAATAATTAGATTAATTGAATTAGTGTAATTAGATTAATAAAACCATGTTAGTTTTGTTAATAATTAATTAATTATTTCTTAGTGATTAAGTTAGTTTGGTTAAATTAGCATTTAGGTTATAATTAACATTAATTAAATATCAAACATCAATTTAAAAAAAAAACACAAAACATATAATTTAAAACAATAAAGAAAATTAAAAAACATATAATATATAATAAAAATAAAGCATATACATTAAAAACACATAATAAAATAAAACGTAACTAAAATAAAACATATATTAAATAAAAATAAACAAAACTTAAACAAGTAAATAATAAAACAAAAAAAAAATTAAAAAATTAAAAATAAAAACAAAAATTAAAAACATATCCTAAAGTTTACTACCCACATGCATTCCCCGTACATTTCAGACCCCCCCCCCAAGTTCCCATCAACACCAAGGGGGGTTCGAAAAGTGGTATTGGGATGGACACTTGTCACCCCATGGTTATTTCAGACCCCCCCTCCCAATACCACTTACCACCTCAGGGGGGGTCCGAAAACCACCTTCCCCCTGCAAAACCGCTCACCCAAAATATTCGAAACCATTATTTTTCCAATTTCAACCAGTCTTTTTCCAAGGAGGATTCCGGGAAAATGGGAAGGAATTTAGAAAAAAACATAGACATTTTTCTCCATAACGGGATGAAGAACAAAAACCTCTCTCTGTTTTTTTATAGGTACAACCAGTTGGGATAATCGAAGCCATCTTTCAACCCCTTTTTTCAGGTTTCTGGTTTTTCCCGTTTTAGTCCTGATTTTCCAGGAGTTGTTTCAGCGAGCTAGAGACGAATTGGAGAAACCAAAGGAGGTGTTTTTCCATAACATGGTCATATACAATAAGCTCCTCCAGATTTTATACAGGTGTCACTGTTAAAGAGAAACAAATCTCTGAGTTGACCCCTTTTTTGCAAAAAATTGGCCCGTCTTTCATGGCAAACAGTTCCAGATTTTTAGGGATTTGTTGCTTTTTTGGCTGAGGTGGTTGAATCTGAATTCTTAATATTGAGGGGTGAATCTCTCCTATTTATTCATGTAATTTTAAGGTAAAAGGGTTGATCCTCATGCCCTAGGAGTGGTAATCTGTAATCTATTTTGAAGAGATCTACCAGAAATAAAGGGATTTTTTCACAAGATTCCTGCGTGTTGACGTTGGTGAAGTTTTCTTTCTTCATTGAATGTGATTCTTCTCAGTTATCATTATGTTACTCTCTTTCAGATTTTTAAAAGGATATTTAGCGCAAAATTTATCTATGATACTCTATGTCGAGCTTTTAAAAATCTAAATGTTTTCTTCTGATATTACAATAAGGAAATTCTTAAATGCTTTTTTATTGTAATTGATTTTCTAGCCTTTTTTTGCTTTACATCACTTTACTTTTAAAGAATACAACATTTGCATTACCTTCCCCTATGACGATACCTTATAGACTTAACACAGACTCCATTACCCATGGTTCCTCTTCTCTACACCTACCCAACTAAAAAAAAAATCTTATTCTGCATAGCTAGCCTAAGATCCATACACAAACAAAGTTATATCAGATAGAGAGATCCCCCTCTGAGTCGTCAAGGGATAGATCCAAGACTCGAAGTGGTTTTGATGTTACCTCTGTGATTGCCTCCACTCTTGGGAAAATTACAGAGTGCTAACATAGGGAAGACTGTCATCCCATGTGCAGGGGTGATTGGAATTGTACATGCACAGTATATGCACAATCATCTGATTGACGACCTCAGTTTGGCCATTTATTCAGGGGTGGAAGGAAGTGGATTTGGTGGGTTTGGTGTCCAACAATGACCATAGGCTTGACCATAGTGTGTTGAGGAACCAATTTTCCTGATCTGATACAATGGTTTATGGAATTCAAAAATGTACCCATACTCATTCAAATAAGATATTGGTAGTGGCCTCTGTTGTGATGCTATTCTTACAGGTGACCAAAATCGCCATCTTGGAAAAGCGATCAACAACCACAAAAACACAGTCATTTACCCTCTTGGTGGATGGAAGGATCGAAATGTAGTCCATTGAGATGGATTCCCATGGAATTTAAAGTGTAGGAAGAGCGGTGTACAGGCCCTATTTCTTAGTGGTCAGTTTGGCAATAACGCAAGCAGTGTAGGACCTGATATACTTGTCGACATCCTGTCGAAGTTTTGGCTAGTAGAATTTTTTTTGCAGCACGACTAATATCTTTTAGATGCCAAAGTGTACTTTCATCTGACTGTAGTGAGATTCCAAAATTAGATTCACTCGCTCACTTGATCGAATGCATAGATGGCCCAAATGGCACAACAACCCATCCTAAAGATGGAAATTAGCGACAACTGAGTTTGCGCCCAAAAGTTGGTAGTTGGTGGTGAAGTTAGGGTCTGTCTCATAGAGGTGGAACCATCCATAGTTATCGTAGCTGCAAGAGTCTATCACTGTGGTGAGTGTCAGGACTGGAGGTCGGTTGAGGCAATTAATGACTCAATTGGTACTCCCAGTTTTATACTTGATGTTGAGGTGGAACTGTTGCAAGTATTTGGACCACTTATGATGGAATTATTTATACAATTTTCCTTGTGTCTGCATGAGATAAAGTGGCTTATGACCAGTGTGGATGACTATCTCCTTCCCAAGAATGTAATGTATCCATTGGCAGCAGGATTTCACAATGGAGTAAATTTATTTTTTGTAAGTAGGGTACTTACGGAAAACATCTGAAAGTGTCTCACTATGATAGGCCATGGGGTGTCCATGCTGAGTGAGAACAATTCCCACAACATATTCTGAAGAATTTGTCTCGATATCAAAGAGCTATTGTAGGTATGGTAATGAAAGTACTGGGGATGAGCACAAGAATTGCATCAAATCATCGAATTCTTATTGTTGGGACATGCCCCACAAAAATATTTTCTTACCACCACCACCCCTTATTACTTGGCTAAGATCCCATGCAATATGGGAGAATCCCAACACGAACCAAATATAGAAATTAGCAAGGCCCAAGAAGCTCTGAAGCTCACTGAGCGTGGTTGGGGTTGGCCAGTCATGGAGGACCTGGATCTTGGCTGGATCCACATGCACACCATGTTGATCAATGATGTAGCCTAGGTAATGGACCATGTCCATGCTGAAGGAGCATTTTTCCAGGTTGGCATATAGCTTGTGTTGCCACAGGGTATGCACAACCTGTTGAATATGCTGCAAGTGTTCTTCCCAAGTCTTGTTGTAAATGAGGATGTCATCCAGATACTCCACTACAAAATTATTGTTGAAGGGTCGAAATATATCATCCCTCATCCTCACGAACGTTTTCGGAGAATTTTTCAAACCAAAGGGCATGACCAACCATTCAAAAATACCTTCTTTTGACTTGATGGTGGTCTTCCATACATATACTTGTTCTATTGGGACCTGTTGGTAGCCATACTTCAGATCAATATTACTGAAGTATTTGGCCCTCATGAGCTTATTAAGGAGGTCGTTGATTCAGGGAATCAGGTACCAGTTTCGGACTGTGATTTTATTCAAGCCCCAATAATCAATGCAGAGTCTCCAAATCTCGTCTTTCTTCTGCACCAACATGATTGGGATTCTACAAGGAGATGAGATGGTACAGATGTGCCCATTGTGGAGCAGTTCTTGAATCTTCTGCTTGATCTCCTCATTCTATAATAGAGAGTGAAGATATAATGGCCCATTGGGTAGCAGTGCACCAAGGGTCATATCAATGGGATTCTTGACCTGATAGTTTATAGGTACCCTGGTAGGTGATGAGAAGATATCTGAGTATTATTCCATGAACTTATCCACTTGCTTCTATTGTGTGGAGAGGTCATCCATGGAGGCCCTGGATGTGGATGTGATATTTTTCTCACTCTGAGAGAGAATCATGAAGAAGACAAACTTCCCAATATGAGAGATGACCTTCCTGCATTTCTTAGCAGAGATCAACAAAATATCACTAGGTGCGACTACCTCAGGTATCCTGTACAATTTCCTATCCAAAGTAATAATAACATTGTGAGGCCTAGACTCATATACAACATGACATTTCAATAAATAATTTTGTCCCAAAATAACATTATAAACTTCGAGAGGAGAAACATCACACAATACCTCATCTTTGAAGGGCTTTATGTCATACAATATGGGACACTGTTGGATGACACGAAGATCGCTTCCTTGGCAGAGCCATCCAATGGCGTATGTTGCAGGTGCAACATTGTCGTCAGGGCTGGCCACTTGATGACCTCTACTGAAATGATGTTCTTTTGGCTACCACTATCAACAATGAAGTGCATAAGGGTGTCTTTCACCCACATCTGTGAATGAAAAAGGCACTCACCTTCCTCTGGCTTATCTGGTTCACTAGGATGGAGCTTGGTGGTAGCAACGGTGGCACTAGGTTCCGTGTCAATGATTTGTCTCCCCCTTTCTGGTTCTGAATCAAATTCAAAACATGTATATGATACAGAGGATTTCACCTCAACCAACAATGACTTATTTGAGTGGAAATCGACAGTTTTATGGTAGGGGCTCTTATGAAAGTCACACCACTTCCTGATATATTTCTTTGTCTTTTCAGTGTCCTTATTTGCTTGCAGCTTGGACTGGTTGACCTAAGGCTCTCCATATTTTATTTTTCCTTTATTCTGCAGGTTGGGGCCACCCTTTCCTTGATTTTTCTATGAGGGGGTTCCAAGGATCAAATTGTCGCGTCTTTTGGTTAATCTTCTGCTCGATTTTGACGACATATCGATAGGCCGTGCCCAAGGATGAGATGTCCTAAAACTCCAGTTCAGCCTAGATGTATCTATTCATACCAATTTGATACTTGAGCACGAGATGTCGCTCAGATTATTTGATACCCATCTTGGTGCGCAATGTATGGAAGATATTTGTGAACTCTGGAACTACTTGGTCTCTTTCTTGCCGCAGTGTGGTCCATTTTATATATAGGCCGTCATAACTTCAGATAGGGTAGTATTGTTCCTTAATAGAATCCATGAAGGACTCCCAGGTTACCATGACAGTAAATAATGAGGGTTCTTCTATTTCCTTTTTTTCACAGAAAGTTTCCCACCAATCTTTGACATGGGGAATGGCTTTGAGGAGCGAAAAAGTTGTTTCTCTATTCGAAAAGTTATGGACAAAAAAACATCCTTCTAATACATTCAACCATTTTTCTACAACATATTCTTCTATATGACCTTCTAATATGGGAATATCAAATTTGATTTGCACCTTGAAGGGGCGGCGCCTCTGCTCTAGGAATAAGCGTCTCTTGTTGGTAGTCGTCGAAGGATTTGCGCAAAACTATCCATCATCTTATTCCTCTGTTGCATGAGGGATTCCTCGAGAAAATTTTTGAAAGGATCTCTGGTCCTATCATATTTCGTTTCTTCCACCATGAGAGGTTTCTTGGCAATTCAATATATTTGTCCTTAAGAGAAACAAGCTCAAGACCCAATTCTTTGTGCCCTCACCTTGTCGGGGACATGCACTAAGACAACAAGGAGCAGACCGCTCTAATACCGCTGATCCAAATTTTATAAGAAGTACAAAATGAATATAGATTATTATTATGCTTGACACAGAATAACAGATATACAATAAAAATGGCTGCTATTCAATAAGAAAATATGTTGAAACTATAAAATGTAGCGTGTTATCACTCCAGGAAACTCTCCTAGGCTATAAGTCAGAGATGCCTGGTAACTTAATCTTTTGGTAATTGTTTTCTTAATAATAAGTGTGGGTTTGGATCAAGTCGGAGGAATGAATCATTTCTCACTCAAAACATGCATGAACACATTTAGATGGACAAGGATTTCAACCACAAATGTTCTGAGAGTTTACAAACAAAGGGATGTATGGAAAAATAACTATTATATTAGCAGAATCACATATAAAGCATATATGAATGGCCAATTACAATAATCACAGGAATATTTGCAAATTTTAACTTATGAATGCAATAATAAGATGATAGTTATCCGGCTTAAACAAGCATAACAACATGAATATAATATCCAGGTGCAAGTACATAATAGATAAGAAGATGAAATCTGAACAAGTTATGGCAAACGAAGCTTGTATTACTAAATATGAAAATGAGAAGTTTGAGTACATAATATGAAAAAGTCTCCAAAGTCGAACCTTTAGTTCCTATTCTACCTTTAGCTTTATAGCTTTACAATGCAGTTTTGAGATCCTGAAAACATGGATCAAATATGCTAAAGATAGAAAGTCAAAATTTAGTTTGCAAAAGATGTGGAATGATCCCCAAAAATGAGGTCAATCCCAGATTTCATGGTCTTCATCTCTTGTTGAGTAATGGTGTAGTGCAGGATAGCCTTCCAAGGATGAATGATGACTCTTCAAGAGATACAAATTCGAATCTGTTGATGTGAGTAAGCATCCTGATTTTCTGTCTTTGTCAAAGATACCAAAAACGTTTGAAACACCTCTTCTTTCCATAATATATCAAAAATAACTATTGGGTCTGTCTTGACAATTTGTCAAATGTTCATTCGAAGAGGTTTCAAACCATTCCAACTCAAAAAACTTCGATCTGTGCAAAAACTCGATCATTCTGGAAGTGAAAGGCTTTCGGTGGTTAACCTAGAAAGCTCTTGAGTGGATTTTCGAGCTTCAGATATACCATGTAAATCAACATTTAATTGTCAACCCGGGAAGGTAGACTTAGAGGAACCAACACAGGAAATGCAGGGCTGAAGAGGGGGTTTAAAGGATGCCAAACTACTCTCTGAACTGCTAAAAGAAACTCGCTGGAAGAAGCTACTGTACTCTACTCTACTCTGCTCCGCACTACTGGTACTACTCTGTACTAACAGGTACTACTCGGTACTAACCGGTACTGTTCTGTATATGCATGTAAAAGATAAACTGAAAACAGCTAAGTTCTGGCTACTTATCACTCCACACAACTCAGCAACCTTCTATGAAAC
>JZKD02S2248359.1:980661-991278 GCA_000966675.3 Picea glauca
TTTCTGACCTCTGGCAGTCGTGGCTTTGCGCCCTAGAAGTTATAAAACGGTTTCCCTGCGTTATGCACGAATTTAGATACTTTGATGCCAGCTATTGGGTTTTGCCAGCTATGAGAACTCTGTTTAGCTTATCTTGGAATTTTTCATATTGCCCAATAACCCCAGAAACTGAAGTAAATGATGACTTTAACCATTTGCACATCTTGAATAATATTGCCGAAAGCATTCCCAAATAAAACACAAACATACCCCATGTCTTTTTGCAAACAACTTCAACAACACCACTTGGTACTTTTCCCAGAGATAAATTACTCCTTGTCTACCCTTTACCGTATTTGCACCAAGAGGTGACAGTGCATCCACATTATAGTTGAATTCTTCGCTCATTTGTGGTTTTGGAAGCACTTCATGGTTTTTGTATGCAATGGAACATATATGTGTAACAGAGTATGAATAGCACAGAAAGAATTCCATTTGCTTAACAAAAGTCTTCAGGAGAGTAAACAATGTCTTCAAGAACCAGCAAGAAAATGTTATAAATCCGGAGCCCAACATGGATTATCTACCGAAAGCTCTGTCTTCGGTGGTTAATGAACAGTCGTCCTGTTCACCTAAACCACTGAAACTTCATCTTTGAGAAAACTTCATAATTTGCAAAAATGCTTACCTTGAATCCTTTTTTGATGTTCAAGGTTTTTTGTATGAGGCAGCCCTCGTTCGTGTAGATCTGTGAACTTCAACTGGCTGTGTGGAAGGCTGTGGTGTGTCTACCATGGTTGTAGCTAAGTTATCTAGAGTTTCCAAACCAGTTTTCTCTTGTGTTGGTGATTGAAACTCTTTTAAATTCAACCTCAAAATTCTAAGTTGTCTATACAGCTTCATGTTCTCCCTGATCCATACCTTGTTCCTGTCTTTGATCTTGTCATGATTCTCTTTGAGGGTTTGGTTTATTTTTAAAAGCTATGCATTTCTTTCAGTCAAGTCTATATTAGATTTTTTAATAACTCTTTCCAAGACTTCCATTTCATAGATTTGTTGCAGGACTTTGTTGATTTTCTGTGACCTAGCTACTTTAGGCTTACTTGAAGAGGCTTTTGCCACTGGTGGACTTTGTGCCTCTGGAGGAGTTGGTGAAGGTAAATTGGAACAATAGTCTACACCTTGTTCAACCTGTACATTACCCTATGTCTCTGCTAACTCTTGTTCTGGCTCTGAATCACTATAGGGTAGGTTTAAAGGGTTACTTCCTATAGCAGGGTCCTTGGATTTCTCACCCTCAAACTATAGTTTTCTTTTAATTATTTTCTTCTTAACAGAGGATGATTCTATCAGATCTATTGGTGGTGAGATACCCTTCCTTTTTCTATGACTGCTTTTGGGAGTAATAGTCTTCTTAGTGGCAGCCTTTTTACCCTTCTCCTGTTGTTGCCAATCAGTCTGGAATTCATTCCAGAAGAGGAAATAGTTCCAATCTACCTGCCTTTTCTTCAATGAATCTTTGACAATAAGAGTAATGAGTCCTTTATGAGACAATCTGCTTGCCACCTTAGTGGGCTTGGCCTTGACCTATTTAGACATTTTCGTGAGGGCTTTGTGCAAGAAAAATGGTAGATTAATTGGGTCTCTGCCTGTAAAATGGTTTAAAAGCTTAAAGTGATAGAACATAACTCTATTGTACCGCCCCTCACATGTTATGTAAAAAAATATTGCTTTCAACAAGGATTGTCACTTTGGTTCCAAGTAAGACATTGGAATATCCTTTTTCCAGATCAAATCTTTGTGTACAAGCAATAGGTATGACCTAAATTTGATGTTTGAAGGTATGGTATACTTGAACCAATAGTCTCCTAACCTACGTAAACCTGTATACTCAACAATGGTATCTTCATCAATGATAAACTCCTCCTTTCCTATTTTAGCAGAACTCCCATCATAAGAAATGGAAAAGGACTCGGCCACTTGTTGATGAAAATTAGTTAATTTTTCACAATATGAAAATACCCCAGCCTGTTTGAAGAATTCTGCCACCTCCGGGTGAGATTTTAAGTACCAAAATCCATCCACTTCAGACCTCATAACTGGCCCTACTTTCGGTATTAGTCAATGCTGACTGTACCTGCGATTATGGAAAACTGAGTGCCAGGGAGACAAAGACTCTAGGATTTAGGATGACAGAGAGTATGACTCATGGAAGAGCAAACGGGACAGGGTGACACAGAGTTCAAATCACCAAGCTCAAGCACTAACCAAGTTTAGGCAACAAATTGACTGAAAGCATGCCGAAATTTTCGATTTTCGGTGGTATATTCATTTAAACTGAAACAAGATGGGTTTTGAACTTCCCTGATAAATCGACCTAGCTTAATTGGCTTTAGAGTGATTTGATGGACTCTAATGGCACTTGATGGTCACCATGGGAAACGGGATTATGATCTCTGGAAACGCATTTGATTGATGAAATCACGGGCTCGCGATTATCTCAATAACTCTGGAATTCAAATTGATAATGAATGAGGATTAAATGAGGGATTTAACGGGATCATGATAGATTGTGTACTCGTGACTGGAAATGGAGGGAGGATTCGTGAAAACATGCATGAATTTCTGTATCGTCGCCATGTCTTCATTTTGAAAAGACAAATGCGCTTGAAAGGACAAAAGGAACTCAAATTTTTGGATGGATACAATTAGAACGTGCATGCCTTCCACCTTCATGAGCTTTCGGCGGTTACATTTCCATCATTGCACCAACTGATAGCTGGCTCGTGCGAAAGAACGGGCTTTCCATTTTTCCCGTTGAAATGTTTTCGGTGGTTAACCGCATTTTTTCTTTGCCCTCTTAACTATCGGGAACCAAGGCTTTTGGTGGTTAATGAGCGTGTTTCAGGCTCGCCTAAACCACCGAAACCTGATATTCTAACTTTTTCTTGACCAAACCAAACCAAAAATTTCTTTTGAGCTTATTTACAGAAAACAGACTCTCTAACCTACCTACAAAAAGTTAGGAATAAAATTTGGACCACAACCTATCACCTCAAAAGAAAAATTTCCACCAATTTATTTGAGGAGATAACACTAGCTCCTATTGGGGATGAACGCCTCCCTGTGAGGTTTCAAGAACCACGGAACCAATGCCTTTCCTAAAAAAGAAAATTAAAGACTATCTTCTAGTGCTTCCATTGGGCATGGAGTTATTCTGTAAAAGTAAAAACTAAAACTAACATTACAATGTCCAGGCTTCACAGCCTTAGACAAAATAGAGTTTTAAAAATCGCCCGTTTACCAGGCCACCGAACATTTCTTCACCTCCCAGATTCTGCAACATGGAAGTGTTATTATTCTGTACTTGGGTTATCATGAAAGGACCGATCCACAAAGAATCAAACTTGTTATGCTTGCCTTTATCCTGTCTAAGAGCATCCCATTCTAGAACCCCGTCACCAACCTGAAAATTATCCACCTTTGCCTTTCTGTCAAAAGTATCTTTGATCTTCTTTTGATGACCCTCTGATCTGTCCACTATTTGTTCACGGGTCTGCTGCAGTTCCACCAAATCAAGCATTCTTCTTACCATATCATTTGACTCAGTTTGTTCTTCCTGAAAGAATCTAGCGACTGGTAAAATTAACTGAACAGGAAAAATGGCATCAGTCCCATAGACCAATTTGAATTGAGAGGTTCCTATGGACTTTTTGATAGTTACTCTGTCTACCCACGGAGAAAATTTCAGTTTAGAATCCCAATTCTTTTTGTTTTCCTCTAACAGTTTTATGATGATTTTGATTAATCTCATATTGGATGATTCGGCCAGGCCATTACCTTGAGGGTAGTAGGGGGTCGAATGTACCAACTGGATGCCCATTGATTTACACGTGTCTACTAATGCCTCTCCTTTGAACGCCGTTGCATTATCTATTACTAGCCTTTTGGGACAACCGAATCTGCTCAAGATATTTTCATAAAGAAACCTCATGACTACTTGGTGAGTGGCATTCCGGGTGGGAATTGCCTCTATCCATTTTGTAAAATAATCTGTGGCTACTAATATCCACTTATGTTGACCACTAGATGAAGGATTTATCTTACCTATAAAATCTAAACCCCACTGCTAAAAAGGGCCATTCACCACTATAGGTCTCAGGGGTAAAGATTTTAGCTGTTGTTTTCCCGTAAATCTTTAACATTTGTCGCAAGCTTTGATGAAGGCACACACATCTGAGAAAAGGAAAGGCCAATAGTATATAGCCCTCAGGATTTTATGAACAATGGTCTTCCGGTAATGATGACCTCCCCAAACACTTGAATGAAACTGATGTGTAACTTCCACTGACTCTTCTTTGTCTAAACATATGAGAAGCAAACCAGCAGGATCTTTCCAATATAACAGATTATTGTAAATGAAGAATTTGATGGCTCTGAGCTTAAGGGCTCAGGATTGAGTCATACTGAGTTCAGAAGGAACTTCTAGATTTTGCAAAAAATGTATAATACCTGAGTACCATTCACAAGAAGACAAGTGCTCTGCCACTTGTTGATTGCTATGTTGTCCATCCGCTGCCAACTCCGTCTGCAAATTCACTGAATTTTCTCCTATGAAATTTATGTCCAGCAACTCATGATTTTCCTCCGTTAAGAGCTTAGCAAGGCCCTAGCCTTTTACCAATTTGGTGGGCTTTACTTCAATGTTGAACTCAATCAACTTTGCAATCCATCTAGCTCTCTTTCCATCAATATTAGGCTGAGTCAAAACATCTTTCACGGAGGGTGAAGGAACATATGCAATGACTTTTGAGTGGAGGATATAAATTCTGAAGGATTTTAAAGATTTTATGAGAGCATAGGCTTGTTTTTCAATAGGATCATACCTTAGTTCAATGTCTCTGAGTGTTTTGCTGAAGAAAGCAACTGGGTGATCCAAATTGTCATCATCTTTTTGTAGAAACTATGTTTCCACTGTGTCGTAAGAAGCAAAGGAAAAAACGTAGAAAATCTTACTTTAATCCAGACTGATCAGAGTTAGGGATTCCATGATAGCCTGTTTGATATCCTGAAATGAATTCCTTTCGTTGTCTGTCCATTTTATCTCAGACCCCTTTTTCATCATACATGTTATGTGTTTTACTAACTCGGCAAAATTTGGCACAAATCTTCTAACAAAATTGATCTTACTGAGCAGCGATTGAATATCCTTTTTTGACCATGGCAAGGACAACCTCTGAATTGCTTCCACCCGAGCTTGATCAATCTTTAAACCTTCTGCTGAGACAATGTGGCCTAAGAGCTTACCTTTCCTGAGAGAAAACTGGGACTTTTTGGGATTCAATGAGATTCTGAACTGCCTGCATTTCAAGAACACTCTTTTTAAATGCTTTAGATGCTCCTCATGACTACTATAATAAACTATGATGTCATCAAGATATATGAGGACAAAATTGTCCTTTTCTCCCATGAAAGCTATGTCCATGGCCCTTTGAAATGTGGCCCCAACATTCATTAATCCGAATGGCATCTTGGCATACATAAAGGTACCCCAAGGAGTAGTAAATGCAGTATTCTCCTAGTCATCGGGATGGACAGAAATCTGGTTATAGCCGGAAAAACCATCTAGGAAAGACATGATAGTAGCCCCTAAAATCCTTTGCAGCAAATGTTCCATTTTAGGTAGGGGATAGTTGTCTTTCTTAGAGCATCTTTTTAGTTTTCTAAAGTCCACACATAACCTGACCTCACCATTTTTCTTTCTCACTATTACTAATTTGCAATCCATTCGGAGTATCTCAAAGGGATTATGATCTTGGCATTGAGAAGCTTTTTAATTTCTCTTTCAATCACAGGAAAAAGAAGAGGACTGATAGGTTTGAGCTTTTGTTTGAAAGGGATAGTGTCTTTCTCAAGAGGGATCTTGTGTTGAATGATATCAGGGTCATAAGTCTTTAGATCACTATATTTCCAAGCAAAAACATCATAAAATTCTTTCAAAACGCTACAATATTCATACTTTTGATCAGTAGTCAATTCAGAAGATAGATTTATGAATTTAGGCTGGCCTTCGCCCCCTATGTTGTGCTCATGAACAACATGATCTTTCTCCTTTTTATCTGGCTTGTAGGGAACATCATTGTGATCAAAAAGCTTTTCGAGAGGTACCAAACCTCGAGGTATATAATTGTTAGGTAGATGAACAATATCATGCTGACCCAATCTTTGTTTTAGCTTAGGCTTCTCAGATTCCTCTACATTTAGATTCTGCTGGTCAACATGCATATCAAAAAATTCATCTACCACTTGAAGAAATCTGTTAAGTTCGTCATCATCCTCAAAAAATTTCCAGTATTTAATATTGTCGAGTAAATATGGTCTATATTTGACATGGATTTCATAACTGAGCCTGGGGGGCATGGGAGGAATAAACGTGCTGGCTGAAACAGCAAGGGAATCGCCAAGTTGATTCATATCCCTATGTATATAAGAAATATCAAAAATGGAAAAAGAATCTCTTACTTTCCATACCTCATCCCTGTAGGCTTTCAATCTGACATGCTTTGCTTGGAAGGTACTGTTTACCTATTGTATGATGAGATCCGCATCTCCGAATACCTTTAAACCTTTTATCCCCATATCCTTAGCTCAATTTAATCCCAACAACAAGGCCTCATACTCTGCTATGTTGTTAGTAGTTTTGAAATTGAGCTTAAAAGACAAATATATAGTCTCCTTTGAAGGAGAAATCAAAACTACCCCTGCACCTGCTAAATCTTTAGTACTGGCCCCATCAAAATACATGGTCCAAACTGAAGCGTTCTTATCATCAGTTTGTTGTTCGATAGGCTTCACAAGCTGCATAGGATTTTTTTGAGAATCATCTATTTGAAGAATGCACGAGCCAAAATCTGTATCCACAGCATAAATAGGATGATTTACATAATTTTTTGCATCGCTGATGATGTAGGCAAGCTGATTCTCTCTGTAAAGTCTTTTTAGCTCTCCTCCAAACACTAAAATCGTAGCATATGAAAGATCCATCTACAAGGTACCTCCTAACCTTTTTCCCCATGGATGAGACAAGAGGAGCCCAAACTTAGGTGGGATATCAACAACCACCAAATCCATTACCGTGCTTCTCATTGGCAATTGGGCAAGGTTTATAACAAGGTATTTTATGAGGCCAAGGCCTCTGACTTTCCTAGAATCAAAAGAGAAGAGATCATGATATGGTTTGGTGACCTCAAGCCCAAGCTCATCAATCACTTCTTTGGGCATAAGATTATGTGATGCCCCGGAATCAAGCAAGCAATTGTGGAGGATCTTATCATGAATATTTAGGGATATATAGAATGGTGGACAAGAATCATCTCGATCTTCTATCATAGGCCCTATAGTTACTGTTGGCTTGTCATCTTGTAGGTTAAAAAAATAAGAAGATGAAGAGGTCTTTGGCTCAAGAGACTTCAGGATGGTTGACTTAAAGATATCGTTCTTCATGAGTTCGGTTAATAGCATAGGTATCCTTACTTTCTGAATTTCTGATTCGAAATTAAAAGAGAAAGATGATTTATCAGAAGCTTTTACCTCATTGGAAGGAGCTTTGAGAATGACTTTCTCCTTGGCTAGGGGATGTTTTTTCTTCTGCTGTTGTTTTGCAGGAGAGGAGGTATGTTTTACATGAGCAGCAGGCTGCTTGGCAACAACTTCTTTACTCTTCACCGAAGCAGCAACTTCTGTGTTCTTCACAGGAGCAGCGAGCAATGGTTTTGGGACAACATTCTTGGATCTTAAATTATAACCTTTATGATTATCTGTCAAGTAAACAGATTCTTCAATACTTGCCTCATGAATTTGTTGGTCCATCAGGGCTTCTTTATAATCTACTTGTGTCAAAAAGGAAGAATCATTTTTGTCACCAAAACAATTTATTTCATCTGCTTCTTCGACTTCATCGTGAGATGGTTGTTGTTCTTATTCTAACGTTGCATTTTGAAAAGGTGGTTTGATTCTCTGATCATCAGCTACATTCCTGTCTCTCTGAAGGACCTGGACTTATGGATTGTTCCTTCTGTAAGGGAAAGCATTCGGATTTCTTGGGGCAAAAGTATTTGGCTCTTTTTTCCTTGTTGGTTGCTGATTCTGGATCTTCAGTTTTGACATTTCAGATGTCAAGTTGTCCAACATCTTTGCCATCTTTTCCATTTTACTATTAGAAGAAGAGGAGGGCTCAAAAACAGACTTCTTTCTCTCGACCTTTCCTTTGAGCTTCTGAGATGCTGTAATGTTTGATTCAACCTCGAGGGCAACATCTTGCATTAAAGCAAGTGTGGTTGATCTTCTTTCTCTGATGATTAGACCAAAATCTGGATCAAAGGCAGCAGAGAATGTGATCTTTGGTGATGTGTCACTTGGTTTGATCTCTGCAGGGATCTTTCCAAACATTCTATTAAACCTTTTGATGAAGTCTGAGACCTACTCTCCATCTTCTCTCCTTAAATTTTCAAACTCAGAAATGTAATATAGCATACCTCTTCTTTCTCCCCAGTGTTTTAAGAATACCTCATCTAATTGTTCAATACCTATGACTGAATTTTTCGGTAGCTCTTTGAACCATTTCCAGGCTTGGCCATCCAAACTCTGAACAAAAACTTTGGTCCACACATCTTCTTCTGAAATGTTAATATTTTCAGCATAAGCATAAAAAGATTCAATATGTTCTTCAGTAGTATAATCCCCAACTCTGGTAAACTTTGGCATATATTTCTGATAATCTCGAGTTGGCATAGAAGATAAAGGATTGGGAAATACAAGTGGAGCATACCTATTTTCCAAAATCTGTTCCATCTTGGTTAAAGGGGCAGCCATGGAAGTCTTGGGGGTTGATATAGAAGAAGAATTTGCAGGAGATGAAGGTGGATATGGGATGATTGAGTTAAAATAAAATGGTTGTCTCACTTCACTTTGAACAAAATTTTCAGGAATGGGTGAAAAATAAGAGGCCTTATAAAACTGACTGAGCAACAAGGCTAAAATTTCTTCTCCCTTAGAGATCAGATCATGTAAAATATCTACAAGAACAGGCAGATTAGTATGAGTGTAGAAAACACCTTCTGCAGGTTTGGTGGGTGAGGAATTCAAAGAAGATGAAGAAGAGGTTTCCTTTTGCTGAGAGGACCCTGTAAGTATCTCTTTAAGATGGGATGAAATATCATGCTCAAGAATAGAGTCAGTAACATTAGAAGAAAGTGAAGGTTCCTCTACCTTCAATATTTGAGATAAATTTTCAATTTCCTGAGAACTATGAGTTTCAGCAGCAGGGGATTCAACTAGAGGCCTTTTAGATATGAAAGAAGAAGTGTCAGTTTGAATACCTGAATTTAATGTCTTTGCAGATCTGGAAGCCTGTCTTTGTAAAGCTTTTCCCTTACTGATGATCTTCTCAGGCACAGGAACTGGTGTTGTCAGTGGGCCTTCTTGGTTCGCCCTGGTGTGAGCTCTTTTTGGAGCCACTTCATTTCAATGGAGCCACCAGATAGATAATTACAACCCAAATGATGTTCAGACTTTGTCTACCATTAAAGTTGGATCTATGGCATCTCCCAAGGAAGCTGAGCTTCGATCTCCTCTCCCCGGAAACGGCACCAATTTGTTATCACTCCAGGAAACTCTCCTAGGCTGTAAGTCAGAGATGCCCGATAACTTAATATTTTGGTAACTGTTTTCTTAATAATAAATGTGGGTTTGGATCAATTCGGAGGATTGAATCATTTCTCACTCAAAACATGCATGAACACATTTAGATGGACAAGGCTTTCAACCACAAATGTTCTGAGAGTTTACAAACAAAGGGATGTATGGAAAAATAACTATTATATCAGCAGAATCACATATAAAGCATATATGAATGGCCAATTACAATAATCACAGGAATACTTGCAAATTTTAGCTTATGAATGCAATGATAAGATGATAGTTATCCGGCATAAACAAGCATAACAACATGAATATAATATCCAGGTGCAAGTACATAATAGATAAGAAGATGAAATCTGAACAAGTTATGGAAAACGAAGCTTGTATTACTAAATATGAAAATGAGAAGTTTGAGTACATAATATGAAAAAGTCTCCAAAGTCGAACCTTTAGTTCCTATTCTACCTTTAGCTTTATAGCTTTACAATGGAGTTTTGAGATCCTGAAAACATGGATCAAATATGCTAAAGATAGAAAGTCAAAATTTAGTTTGCAAAAGATGTGAAATGATCCCCAAAAATGAGGTCAATCCCAGATTTCATGGTCTTCATCTCTTGTTGAGTAATGGTGTAGTGCAAGATAGCCTTCCAAGGCTGAATGATGACTCTTGAAGAGATACAAATTCGAATTTGTTGATGTGAGTAAGCATCCTGATTTTCTGTCTTTGTCAAAGATACCAAAAACGTTTGAAACACCTGTTCTTTCCATAATCTCTCAAAAATAGCTATTGGATCTATCTTGACAATTCGTCAAATGTCCATTCGAATCATCTTCTTGCGAATGCGAGTAGCCGTCACATCTCTTCTCAGAGATAAGCTGCCACCATTCTAGCGAGTCTTTCACTTTGTATTTTTACAGTCTCTGTACATTTCTTTCATT
>JZKD02S2248359.1:998953-1016944 GCA_000966675.3 Picea glauca
TATAATTTTTTATAATAAAATATGATGCTAGCTTCTAAGCAGACATGGATAGATATGGGGGATGGATTAATCCACAAGAGAGGGGAGGGTCTAGGAGAATGTCTAAGAGAGGGGTCTAAGGGGTAATTACCCATGTCTATTAATTCCACCCATAATCTTGAATTTTATTATCATTATGTATTAAACTCTATTTTCTAATTGAGTGTCCCCAAAGTCAATCATTGAATGCATGTAAGAGTGTGGGTGTGAGAAGTCACAACCCATAGTTATTGGGGTCATGGGGGATGAGTACAATCAACTTGGGGAAGTATGTGAGTCAATAAAGTAAGCCAAAGAGAGGAAATTCATATGGGAATTTACAATAGTTTTAGACAGTCAATTTGTTTTGCATGAACAACAAGAAAAGAGAAAAAAAAAGATCTTAGAGATGGAGCAACCATGGAGGGTGAATTATAGAGGATACTGGAGGATTTTGAGAGAATTTTGGAGATTAATACTGAATATCCATGTTGTTAGGCCTGAAGAGTGAACTCCTATGTGAGTTGCACTATAACAACAAGTGTTTGTTGTTGCTTGTTGGTAGTTTTCCTAGAAGCGAGTTTCCTTGAGTTCCCAATAGAGAGATTCTTGGTTACCTGTGCCAGAGAGACCCTGATAAATGAATGGGACACCCAAGGGACTCATATCAATGAAGGGGTACATTCCTTGGGTTGGTAAATTCGAGAGGAAGAGAGATGGTGGAAAATCAAGATAGCTATAGGAGAATGCTAGTGAGTTGTGGGACTTTTTAGTTGTGATTGGACAATGAGAGACCAACCTTTTTTGTGGATCGCTAGATGCAACTGAGGGGTGAATTGTTTTTTATATTTGGAATAAAAAGTACAAGGTTGGCTGGAATGTCTGTCCAAAGTAGTTGGCTGCACAACTAAATTAAAAGATAAGTGTTTTATCTATTTATGCGTTGTATTTATGAGTTAAATTATTGTGCATGAACTCTATGTATGGGACTAATTTATATGTTGTTGTAATAATTTATTAGGTAAATTCATGTGTGATTTTATCACACTATATATGTATCTAATTAATGGTATCAAACAATAGTTAAAATTGTTTGTAATTCTTAGCTGATAAGATACATGAAAATTAGCCATCTATAAAATATTAATTTTTATGAGGATTCCACACGTAATGGGCCTCAGTTGGGCTGGGGAATGTTACACAATTTGTGGAGAGATCTATTGTGGTTATGTTGAACATATTAAATGTTCTAATATCATGTACGTGGATTCTTGGATGTGTACATGTATATGATATGCATAAGCATCATGTTAACAACCTATGTTATCCCATCTGTTTGGGGGTGGAAGGAAATCGATTTGGTTCACTTGGTGTCCATCAGAGACCATAGGTTGGACTAGAAGGTATTGAGGAACATAATATACATGTCATAAATAATGGTCAATGGTATCATAAAATGAACACAAACACACTCAAAGAATAATTTAACAATGGTTTATGTTGTGATACACATCTTACACACTGCCAAATTGGTCATATTAGATAATTGATCGACACCCACAAACACACAATCATTACCATGATTGGTGGAGGGAAAATATATCATGCAATCCATGGTTAATGACTCCCAAACATTTTTTTGGGTAGGTAGAGGAGTGTACAAACCATAGTTATTAATGGTGGGTTTAACAATGGCATGGGTAGTGCATGATTTGATATACCCATTGATGTCTTGCCGAAGTTTTTGGCCAATAGAAATACTTATAAATTACTTCTAATTTCTTCTCCAAAACAAAGTTCCCTTTCATCATATTGTAATGTGCCTACCAAATTATATTCTCACGCTCATTTGCAGGAACACAAAGATTTCCCAAATAACACAAAAGTGCATTTCGGAGGTGAAAGTTTCAAACTTGTTTACCTCTTCCTAGTGTTTGATGTGTAATAGAAAAATCAAGGTCACTACCATACTATTGGGGCCAAATGAAGACATCATTCCCATAAGAGTTAAGAACTGTCGTTAGTTACACAACTAAAGGTCAACTGAGATAGTCTGCAATAAGGTTTGCGTTGCTCTTCTTATACTTAATGTTCAAGTGGAATTGTTGCAAGCATGCAGACCACTTATAATGGAAGTCATTTTGTAACTTTCCCTGTGTTTGCATGAATTGAAGTGGTTTGTGATCAGTGTGTATTATTATTTCTTTTCCCATAATATAAATATTACATTATTAGTGTGCCTGCAAAATGGACTACAATTCCTAATCTACGTGGATCTCAATGCCCATCCACCTTTTCCATTGAATCAACATTTTTGAGCCTATGGTTTTGAATCAACATTAGGATATTCACCCTTTTTATTTGGAATGTAATGTAATTCCATATCCATTTGTTAATTACAACCATATTGTAATGATATCTTAATGGTATTATGTACATTCCTACAATGTTAATGCACCAGATCCCATTAGAACTTCACAGCTAAGCACACTTGGGATAGAGTAGTAAAGGGATGAGTGACCTCACAGGAAGTCCTAGTGTTCTACATTCCTATGGCATTTTGTAAACACAGACCAATTTATCTCACATGCATCATGGGAATTATTATCCTCCCACTCTCTCATATATAATCAAGGTGAAGGAGGTCCTTTGAGTATGCAATGGAGTGTGATATAAAACTTGTTGTGAATGAAGAGTAGTCGACATCTCTTTCTCGTTAGAAATAATCTAACACCATTCTATCCATTTTGTGTCTACAATATTCTGCTATTTGTATTCATTAATAGAAGTTGGATGTCATTGTATTATTGTACTCTTTATATTTCTTTGTGTGTTCCATTTTGTTCTCATCATCATCCAAATTAGTGGCATCAGAGCAGTCTGCTCCTTGTAATTTCTCAAAGCATGTCCTTGATGAGGTCAGGGTATAGAGAGTTGGGTCTCAATATAGTTTCACTTGAGTATGACCACTCTCACTAGCCCAAGCGACCTCCCATGGTAGAAGACAAGAGAGATGATAGAGTAAGAGATCCTTTCAAGATGTTGCTCGAGAAATCCCTCACATAAAAAAGGAACAAGATGATGGACAATGTTTCCCAGATCCTTCGAAAACTATGGATTGAGACATAGGCATATTTTATAAACAACTATTTCAGAGGTGAAACTCCCTTCAAGGTACAAGTCAATTTTGATATCCCCTTATTTGAAGGCCATATAGATGCAGATGCTTTGGATAAATGGTTGAATATGTTGGAAGGGTATTACTCTCTACAAGAACTTTCCAATGGTGAAAACATCACCTTTTCACTCCTTAAATCCCTTCCCCATCTTAGATATTGGTGGGAAGGTTACTAGGAGAAGTACGCCATGGATGAATATACGCCATTCAATAGAGAACCTGCGGGAAGCCTTTTTAGATTTCCTCAAGGCGGATATATACCCTATCAAAAACTATGATGACTAGTACCTGAGATGGATGACTTCGTGTTATGAAGGAGACCAGATGGTGTTAGAGTACACTAACATCTTTCATACCTTGTGCTCAAACATGGGTATCAAAGACTCTAAGCATAACCTAGTTTTGAAGTACCACATTGGCTTACATAGGTACATCCAAACATAGATGGATTTCTTAGAAATCTCCTCACTGAGAGTTTCTTATCGATATGCAGTCAAAATCGAGTATAAATTTAAGTAGTGGATCAAGAGGGAGTTTGAGTTTGCAAATAGGCCACAACAAAAGTGTGGAAAAGAAAACCCTAAATCATAGAACAAGGGAGAAAGAAAGGAAATTCAACCTCCAGATAGCTAGTCCAAGCCGCAAGAAAAGAAGGGTAACGAGAAGATGAAGAAGGAAACTGGAAAGTGGTGCAATTTCCAAAAAATACCATAATGCAAAATTGATTAATTCCTCTCAAAACATAGATTGTTGGCGAAGCTTAAATAAAAGGAGTTGGAACGTGAATCAAAATTTGATTCAAAACATGGAAAGTGGATCATCGATGTCGAACCTAGTGCTACCATTGAAACTGCAAATATCCAACTAGATGAGTCGGAGGAGCTTGAGTGTAAATGTGTTGAACCTGCATAGAAAATATCTATCTAGCAAATGAAATACACAGTTTGAAGAGAAAATATGAGAAAATAGAAACAAGAAAGAAAGAATGGAAGAATTCTCATTAACCAAATGAATGAATGATAATTTACACATTATATACTTTGTATAAATCAAATATGCACACTAGAGGAGAATCCAATGTGCCATAGTGGTGGTCTAGAGTGATTTGGACACACAGAAATAGTTACGGTAGTAAACTGCCACCTAGTCTAGTCTCTCAGGAAGTTACAGGAATGAAATGCCACCTAGTCTGAGATAACTAGTCTCTCAGTCTTAATTTAACTGACTGCAACAGAGTGAAGTGAGGAGGATATGATGGAATCATGAGTAATGCGCTATTCTGGTGATGATCCCCAGTACAATGTGCATTAGTTAGCGATGATCCCAATGTTGCATGGTGATAATCCCAATGTGTCATCTAGACTCCACTCAACTAATCAAACTAAAGTGTGAACTAAAGAAAACATTCTCCTGGAGTAATATTCTTCCTAAACTATAGGATACTGAATAATGACTAATAAACATAGGGAAAACCTTAGGAAAAAGAAATCCTAGTTGTTTGTAAAGTATCTCCAACACCCCCCTCAACATCACTATGGTGAAAATAAAGAATGGGTCCCAACGAGGCCATGTTAGGTACCCAAATACAAAAGATAAACTGAAATAAATGAGAAAAGAGGGAAAACATCATGGGAAACCCCCACCCTCAAAGTACAATGTATGTAAAAAGAAGAACTGACAGTTGTCAGGAAACTGTGTCCTTCACTCCAAGACAACTGCACAGAGAATGGAACTTATGCTCAGTGAAAGTCTTGGTGAAGATGTATGCGGTATGTTATACTAAAGGAAAGAACTATAGGCCAATGATCCCCTCGTGTAATAAGTCACAAATGTAGTGCAAGTGGATCTCGATGTGCCTTGTCTCTTGCCTCTAAATTGAATCTATGTAGAACTTGAGATTGCTCTAGTTTTTACACCAGATGAGGATCGGTCGATGAAACTGAATGCCCAAATCAGTGAGAAATTGTTGTAGCCACATAGATTGAATGGTTATTTTAACTACCCCTCTATACTCTCCCTCAGCTGAAGATAGAAAAATAACATCCTGCTTCTTTCTCAACCAACAGATAGGCCCGGAACCAATACTGAGTGAGTAACTATATGTGGACTTGCGATCAATGTTATTGCCAGCCCAATCATAATCAGTGAACCCGATGAGGTCCAATGTATATTATGATGCATAGTTAATCCCAAAGGTGATGGTTCCATGTATGTATCGAAGGATACACTTTGCAACCTTGCAATGTAGCTCATGCGGATCCTGCATGAACCCAGAGACTTTTCTAATTGCATAGGATAGGTCTGGTCTAGAGTGTGTGAGATATAAAAAGATCCCCACTAGATGTTTGTACAGTTTATTTTCAACTAGTGGAGTGTCCCCTCCATACTCAAGTCTGACTCTTGATAGGAAATGACTTGGGGCAGACTTGCAATCTATCATGTGAAATCTCTCAAGGAGATCTCATGCGTACTTGGCCTGATACAGTTTGATGCCTGATGCATCCTGACTGATCTCAGGTCTAAGGAAGAAATGTAGAATACCCATGTCTGTCATCAAGAACCTATCATGCAAAATCATTTTGAATACAACAATCATTGAAGTCAAGCAATCCGTGATAAACAAATCATCAACATACAGAACTAGGAGTAGAAGTGAATCAGTCGTCCTGAGCATGTAAACATTCAGGTCTAACTTACAATGTAAAAATTTATGTGACAACAGGTAGGAGTCCATATTGGCATACCATTCCCTCGAATCCTTCTTGAGGCCATAAAGAGACTTCTTCAATCGACAGACCAAAGATGAATCGTGCACAAATCCCTGGGAATGATCCATATAGATCTCCTCAGAGAGATCGCCATGAAGAAATAAATTCTTCACGTTCTGGATTCTGGTTCTTGAGGAGGGAGTTGTACTCCTCCTGCATGGTGGATTCCCAAAAGGTATTTCCAATAGCCTAGCCATATGACTATGGATCTGAAGACTGAACCAAGAAAATATGCTTGGGTGGCATTGGTTCAGTGAAAGTGAGTGCAAGAGGAGGATCCTAGAAATCAGATCGCGTCCTCCTAGTATTAGCTGGATCCCCAACAAGATCTCCTACATTCTGAAGAGTAGTCTTGGCCCACTTGGGCCTTGACTCTGGATCTACATATACATATGCATGCACTAACTCTGCATCTAACTATACTAAATCTATATTTGGATCATCTTAATCCTATGAATCATAAATCTAATGTCAAGAAGATTCGACATGTACATGATCATCATCTCTGACAGGTGGAAGACAAAAGGTGTCTTCATGCAGTTGTTGAGGTACATGTGAGACATTTTCCTCGAATTGGACACTACACTCAATGATGAGTTGGTACGAGGAAATATCAATGATTTTGTATCCCTTCACACCATTAGGATATGCAACAAAGATACACTATGTGCTCTTTAGATCAAGTGCCTTCCTCTTCTCAGAGGGAATCCTGGCCCATGCACGTGAACTAAAAATAGGGAAGTGGTTCACTTCCAGTTTGAGGTCACTCTAAGCCTTGTAGGGGGTCTTATCCTTCACAGATCTATGGGGATATATTTTTGGATGTAGGTTGCACAATTGTGCAACCCCCTTCCCTCCAAAGAGATGCTTGACCTCCCAGTATTGTATTATTTGAATATCTGTGTCGAAGCAACTCCTTGGGTCCTGGTGGCACTCAAAATTATCTTACCCACACACAGGATCTCTGCACGTGACCACGGCTATGACCATAGGTCCGCCTCCTTCGCAGTTTCAAATTTTGGAGATATCCCAGATCCTCCCTTCACTCCTTCCCAATCCACTCAACTTTGAGTCTCCAAAATTGCGCCATGCATCTCCTTAGAGTCGCCAACCCCACAATGGTTTGGATTTCATGACTCCTGAAAATCTGGGTCTTTCATCCACAGCCTCCAAACTCCCGAATTCCAAACTCTTGGATCTTGTCACCACATGTTCTCTTGTGGTCAATGGTTGAGATTGAATCGCGACTCAGATTTCATGACCCGACCTTCATCAAGTTTCCAACTTGTCAAACTACGAATTATCGAAATA
This sequence comes from Picea glauca, assembly GCA_000966675.3. NCBI lineage: Eukaryota > Viridiplantae > Streptophyta > Pinopsida > Pinales > Pinaceae > Picea > Picea glauca. The sequence continues at coordinate 1,006,229 of JZKD02S2248359.1, forward strand.
TTTTGCAACTATCTTCTATGCAGCTTTACTAGATCTAACGGTCTGGAATCCTTCTTCTCCTCCTAAGAATGAACCTTGCGCTCACTGGCTTCGACAAGAAATCAAAGGTCTCATTTCCTTGAAACTTCTTGCTGCTCTCCTTTCTGAGATTTACTTCTTTGATTTGTTCCACTAAACAACCTCTTCGACACTTAATCAAATTCCTGACCTATACACACCTTGCAATAGGCTCCACTCCTCACTCACTTCTCTCTGAATGATTTAGCAACCCTTGCGACTAAATCGCACTATCCTTTCTAATCTTCCGAGTCTGAAATATTTTTTCTGCACTCCTTGCATGCATATAAGTTCCATTATCTTTCTTGAGCTTTAGAGTCGAAACAGATTCAGTCACGCACTCCTTGCGGACACTATGCACACTTTACACCCGCTCACGGAAAATAAATACCTGGGGCTTATGTATTTTCCACAATAATTCATACATTCAACAAAGCAAATGCATTCATAGATTCAAGAACAAAAATAACGGAGAATTGAAATAAAAGAGAAACTCTACCATTCATTCAGATAGATACACAACCAACACACGTTTGGGACAATATCTTTGATATATTCATCCACTGAAATGGGTATACATACATACATACACTTTTCTTCACTACTCCTCAACCTATGTTAGATAGGTTCAGCTATTGATTGGTTCTTCTCTATTCACAGCAACAACAAACATCCATGCTAACAAGAACAACTGACAACAACCACTACTGGGCAATATTACAAAGATTTATATCAAGAGGCTCTCTTTGAGCATTCCCTCCAACTACTCTACACTACTTTAAATGGAATTAAATGACACCAACTACTTAACGCCTATTACAATAAATATTGCGTCAAACAGATAAGAGCGCAAGAACTAAATCTATACTGTGATCCGATCATAAAACAAATACATTCCCCATCAAATTCCATGATGTTTCAACTTTTAAACATTTAAGAGATTCATGTTTCAAAACGTTCTATCAGATATCTCATTAATACATTGATCGGTTTTTGAATTCAAAATATTTCAAAATGTTTGTTTGTGCGCCGAATTGTTCTCCACGCTTGTGCTTTGTTGGTGATTCCCCTGCATCACACTCCCTTGGCTGAAAAATTCATGAACTCCTGTCCATGAGCTCCTGCACTGATCTTCCATGCTTTTGGATCTCTTCTTCACCGACCCAACTAGCATCCTCTACTGGTCTTCCTTTCCACTTCACCAGGTATTCAAAATACATCTTTCTTCTGGTCTTCTTACCAACCCTTTGATCTATGATCTTCTCCATCTAAGGCTTCTCGGCTACATGCATCTGCTTCTTTCATTGGATCTTCCCATGATCTTCATCTCTCTCAATTCCATCTTCTCTGTAAAGATACAGGTCTAAAATGTTGAATATGGGAGATATACCCACATATTTTGGTAGTTCTAACTCATAAGCATTCTCGCCAAACTTCCTTGAGATTTTACATGGTCCTATATTTTTCAAATTCAACTTGTTATATGTTCCTCTTGGGAATATTTCCTTCCTTAGGTGTTCTAGAAATTGATCTCCAAATTCAAATTCAAGCCTTCTTCTATGTTGATCATCTTTGCGCTTGTAGTTGTTGTTGGTCTTCTTCAACTGTTGCTTGATCTGATTGTGAAGTTCCTGCATTTCTACAACAAAATATTCTACTCCCGCACTTCTAAACTCATCTTGCTTCAGATTTCTTAATTCTGAAACTCCTCTTAGATTCATTCCATACACGATTTGAAATGGACTTTTCCCAGTGCTCCTATTCACTGAGTCATTATATGCAAATTCGGATTGTACTAGAATCTGATCCCACTGACTATGGTGTTAAGTGACCAAACACATTAGCAAATCTCCTAGGCTTCTATTCACCACCTCGGTCTGCCCATTTGTCTATGGATGATGTGCAGAACTGAAATATAGTTATGTCCCCAAATGTTTCCACAACATCCTCCAGAAATGACCAAAAAACTTGGTATCCCTGTCTGAAACTATGCTCCTAGGAAACCCATGGAGTCTTACAATCTCCTTGAAAAACATGTTTGCAACATGTGTTGCGTCACTGTTCTTCTTGCATGGGATAAAGTGTGCCATACTTGAAAATCTGTCCACCACCACAAATATGGAATCACTTCCTCTCTTTTTTCTTGGCAATCCCAACAAAAAATCCATGCTTATCGCATCCCAAGGCCTCTCTGGAATACGAAATGCCTGATACAATCCAGTGTTTTGTTTCTTCCCCTTGGCGTAGTGACAAATATTACAGTTCTTCACAAGTTTGTTCACCTCCTCCATCATACCTGGTCAATAATATGAACTGGCTTCTTGAGCAAACATTTTTTCATGGCTGAAGTGTCTGGCTAGACCTCTGTTGTGCTTTTCCTTCAACAAACTCTCCCTCATCGAGCATCCAGGTATACACAACTGGCATCCTTTGAACATAAATCCATATTGAATCAGATATTCAAGCCACTAGCTTCTGTCTCTGAGCACAGGATCCGCACACGCTTCATATGCTTCTCCAAAGTCTTGATCACTATGATACATTTCCTTAAGGTGATCGAACCCCAAGGTTTTGATTTGAAATTTCTGTAGAATTAAAATCATCCTGCTCAATGCATCAACAAGCTTATAAGCATTTCTAGAAATATGTTTAATGACAAAAGTGAAATTTTGCATAAGATCTATCCACTTAGCATGTTTTTGGTTTAGCTTCTCCTGTCTGGTTATGAATTGCAAAGCGTGATTGTCGCTATACAAAAAAAATTCTTTTGGTATGAGATAATGCCTCCATTTATTCAATGATTTGATTATGGAATATAACTCTTTTTCATATGTGGAGTACTTTTGTTTCGCTTCATTCAGCTTCTCATTGAAATATGCAATAGGTCTATTGTCTTGGCTTAAGACCACTCCAATTGCAACTCCACTTGCATCACACCTTACCTGAAATCTCTTTCTGAAATCTGGTAGAACCAGAATCGGTTTCTCAATTATCTTCTCCTTCAATATGTTGAAGCTCCTCTCAGCCTCCTCCATCCATTTGAAAGACTTATGTCTTTTCTTTACCGTATCCATAATCTGAGCAGTAATCCCGCTAAATTACTGATGAACTTCCGATAAAAACTTGCTAACCCATGGAAGCTCCTTACCTCAAAGATACTCCTTGGTGACGACCATTCTTTGATCGCTTTCACCTTTTCAGGATCCATCTTCAACTCATTTGAAGAAATTACAAAACCCAAAAATACAAGCTATGTATTTAAGAAAGATGACTTTTTCAAATTGATCAACAACTTCTCTTGCTACAGTCTCCTCATAACCAATGCTAAATGTCTAAAGTGTTCTTCCTTACTCTTGCTAAACACCATTATATCATCTAGATACACAATCACGAACATACCAATGAAATCCTTTAATACTTCATTCATTAGTCTCATAAAATTGCTTAGGGCATTTGTTAATCCAAACAGCATAACAAGCCATTCATATAACCCCTCATTTGTCTTGAATGTTGTTTTCCAGTCATCACATTCTCTCATCCTGATCTGTAGATATCCACTTTTCAATTCTATTTTTGAAAAATATATAGCTCCTCCTAAGTAGTCCATCAAGTCATCCATCCTTGGTAATGGAAATATGTATCTGATGGTAATCTTGTTTATGGCCCTCGAGTTCGTAAACATTCTCCATCCTCCATCCTTCTTTGGACTTAGTACAGTTGGCACTGCACATGGACTCAAATGTTTTCTGACCAATCCTTTGTCTAACAGATCTTGAACCTATCTCTTCACCTCCTCATTCTCTTGAGGCATCAATCTGTACACTTCTTTATTCTACAGGCTTTCTCCTGGTATCAAGTCAATATGATGATGGATGCTCCTGATAGGTGGTAATGAGTTTGGCAACTCATCCAGTACAATATTAGCAAAGTTCTCTAGTAGCTCCTGAACTTCCTCAGGCAAATCCTCCAATGAGGTACTGGTCAGGATAACCCTTGGTTTCCTCACTACAACAAATTGCATCTCTTGTTCCTTCTTTACTTCACTCAGTATTTCCTTCCCACTCATGAGAAGTATGCTCGTGCTGGCTTTCTCCTTCACCTTATTTTCCTGAATTGGCAGCAACATGTGTGTCCTACCATTCTTCTCTAAGGTGTACATGTTTCTCCTCCCATAATGAATAACATTCCTATCATATTTCCAAGGTCTTCCCAACAAAACATGACAGACATCCATAGGAATCATATCACACAGGATCTCATCCCTATATCCTCCTATTTTAAAATTAACCAGGCATTGTTGAGAAATTGTTACCTGATGACCTTTTTACAACCATGAGACTTTGTACAGTGTCATATGTGTAGTTGTCTCCATCTCTAGCTCCTCCACCATATCTGTGGATACTAAGTTATCAGTGCTCCCACTGTCAATTATCACCTTGCAAACTTTGTCCTTTATTTTTCAAGTTGTTTTGAACAAATTATTCGTTTGCACTGGATTTTCATCTTCCGGCTCTTTCTTTAAAAGAATCGTGTTCATCACTAGGGACCTTCCATCCTCTACACCTTCTGCCTCACCATCCCACTTATGTGCTTCAGAAATGTGAGATTCACCTCCTCTCTTTCTCTCGGGGAAATCCCAAGACATATGTCATGTCCTTCTGCAGGCATACCACCTCACTTCTCCTCCTCTGCCTCTTTCTCTACCTCTGGGAAAAGAACTTTTACCACCACTCTGCCTTCCTCTAGAACTTCCTCCTCTCTCATAGTGACTATGTAGTTTCTTCGCTTCATATCTGGGCTTCTATGCCGTATCTTAGGAAAATCCTTTGCCTTTGTTCAAGCTTCGACCTCTATTATATTGACTCTGCTTTCTAGCCAACTTCTCTTCTTCTTTCAATGCCATTTGATACATGTCCTCTACAGTCCTGACTGTCGTCATACTGAGTTCATCTTGAATTTTGTATCTCGGGCCATTAATGTATCTGGAAACCTTCTCCTCATCTCTTTCCCTTTGTTCATATCTAATATTCAATTTGTAGAACTCTTTTGTGTACTCCTTCACAGTCAATCCTCTCTGTCTCAAGTTCTACATCCTCCTGAACATATTTATCTAGTAATCCTTGGGAATGAATTTCTCCTTCAACTTGGCTACCATTCAATCCCATCTCTTGATCTTTTTCTTACCTTTTCTCCTTCTTTTGGCCTGCAGTTCATCCCACCACAGCGTTGCATGTCCTTTCAGCCTAGTGACTACATGTCTCACCTTTTTCTCCTCTTTGAAATCCTCATAGTCGAGATACTTGTCCATTTCTCATATCCAGTCAAGCAATTCCTTGGTGTGTAAATTTCATTCAAATATCGAGATGCCAATCTTCGCTCTAGCACCGAATTTGACAACCGCTCTCAACAAGCGTTCTTCTGCAACATCCTCAACTACAACTTCTACATCAAACCGATATAAAGGGCAGAGTTTTGGAAGCTGCAAGTATAGACTTGCAGTACAGAAAATTGGTAGCGAAGCTACAACAACGTAAGACGCTGCAAGGAGTGGAATATTATAAGCTTAGAGCTGATGGAATGCTCCTGTACAAAAATAGAGCTTATGTACCCAATGTCCAGGATTTGAAACTTGCGATTTTGAAAGAAATGCATAACGTACCTTATGTTGGGCACCCTGGATATCAAAAAACTGTGGCAGCAGTCAAGAGCCATTAATTTTGGCCAGGTATGAAGAAAGAAATTGTAGATTTCATCGCTAGATGTATGGAGTGCCATAAGGTTAAAGCTGAGCACAGACACCCAACAGGGTTGCTGCAACCTTTACCCATTCCTGAGGGGAAGTGGGAGGTAGTGACAATGGATTTCATCACAGGATTGCCCAGGACTAGCAAGCAGCATGATTCAATCATGGTGGTGGTGGACAAGCTTACGAAAGATGCCCATTTCATTCCATTAAAGACTACTCACAAGGCAGTGGATGTTGCCAACATCTTTATGATGGAAGTAGCAAGATTGCACAGTATTCCCAAGACAATTGTGTCTGACAGAGACCCGAAATTTACCTAAAATTTCTGGAAATGGTTATTCAATGGATTTGGAACGAATCTGAACTTTAGCACAACCTATCATCCTGATTCTAATGGGCAGACAAAGTGGGTGAATCAAGTGATAGAAGACACACTAAGGATGTATGTGATGGACAAACCATCTAAATAGGAAGACTACCTACACTTGGTAGAATTCGCCTACAACAATGGGTATCAAGCATCGTTGAAGATGAGCCCACTTGAAGCACTTTATGGAAGAAAGTCCAAAACTGCAGTAAGCTGGGATAATCCAGCTGACAGAGCAGTGGTTGGGCCAGAGTTGCTCAAGGAAAAGAAAGAGCAAATACTAAAAATTAAGCAGAATTTAAAAGTTGCCCAAGATAAGAAAAAAATTTATGCTGATAAAAACAGAACCCATAGAGAGTTTAAATTGGGCGATCATGTTTTCCTGAAAGCGAAAGCCAATAGAAGTTCCTTGAGGCTAGGAAACTATTTGAAGTTGGTAGCCAGATTTTGTGGGCCATTTGAAATCCTAGATAGGATTTGGCCAGTTGCATATATGCTTGCATTACTTGCATCCATGACTGTACATAAGGTGTTTCATATTTCATTGCTTAAGAAATATATACCTGGCACTAATCATGTAATCAATTAGAATGTGATTCAGGTGGAACAAGAAGGTGTCCTGCAAGTGCATCCTATGTTCATATTGGACTGGAAAAGAAAACAACTCCAGAATCGAGCCATAGGGCTTGTAAAGGTCCAGTGGACCTGGTACGGTCCTGAGAATGCAAAATGGGAGCATGTGGATGTTATGTGGGCATAATACCCACATCTTTTTGAAGATTTTAAAAATCTTGTTGATGTTGTGTAAAGAGTTGCACTGAGGAAAGTGCAAAAATAAGGGGAGGGGATTGTAACACCCCAAGGACATTCCCCAGTTATATTATGAATTGTAATCTTGTTTTGTAGGATGGTGAGCCGAGTGTTGATAAGTTCTTGGGCTTATGTGTTTATTAGGCTGGAGAGCCTAAATGTTAAAGGCCATGAGCGTGTTTTTGTATATGTAATTAAGCAGAACATTAATAAAGATTAAACATCGCTACATACAGACTGACCACGAAGAAAGAGTGATGGGGGACTAAGCTTCCATAGGGTGGGTAAGAGAAAAGGGGTTGAAAGGTTGGAAAGAGGGGCTAATCTTAGGGGCTTAAGTCCTTGAGAATAATAATTTATTATTATTCCAAAGCTGTGTGAAAGACATGTGTTTATCCTAAGTCCTGGGAAACGCAATGTGTGCCAAAGGGAACACATGCAGTTCTAGGAAGACAAGTGTTGACTTGGGTGCATGCAGTTAAAAGCTGAAGCACCAGATGATTTCGGGGTTTGTTTTTCCATTTTCCCGATCATCCATCTGAAACCGTGAGACCTCTGTGATCGACCTCTGCTTAATTTTTTTCTTGTCATGCATTCCTGAAAACTAGAACCAAAAGCCAATTGGTGTATTCTTGTGAATCCTGTGGCCTCTGTATTCGACCTTTGTAATATTCACGCATGCACCTGAGACCCAAAATCCGTGAACCATTATGTGTCTTCTGAGGAACCCGACACCTGAGTAATCGCCTTAGCTATGTCGTGTTTTAGCATGGGTTGTTGTCGCTTATGGTGCCATGCCCATCTGTTGTTGCTATTGTCATCCCTGTGTGAATGAGTGTTGAATTGTTGCTATTGTCCTCACTTGGATGGAACTGAGTCGAGGAGTGTGCTAAAGAAGCAGGTTGTCAGGCCTGTGGTAGAAGAGGAAGGTTTTCATACCTTTGAGAAGCTCTCTCCAGATGAGAGATTCTACTGGGAAGTGGTTTTCTCCCGGATGGAGTCCAACACCAGCTACAGAGCTCTGAGAATTCCTAATTCGGCCTATTTTCGAGACCTAGAGAGGGAGGTGAAGCACCAATGGACTATTCTTATGAAGGTGTATACTCCCGAGTCGAATAGGCATGTGGGAAATGAAAGTCCATGAGTAGTGGGCGTAAGAAGGCTCCTGGAGAGAATCCTTCTGGTTGCTATGTGCAGTTTTCTTGTAACCTTAGCCTAGTATAGGATTCCCTTGCCTTGGGTGGAGCTTAGTCCTAGCTCAGGGTTGACCCACTGCTGAGCGTGATGAGCAGCGTGGTCTAAGGCTGGGAGGTTCGTGGAAGGTTTTCACGTAGTTGGTGGAGATACTATAATTTCAAAGATAAGTATCATTATGTGTTTAATTTCAATTAAAATGCATGTCTGCGATGCTTGTAATAGTATCATGTATTCCGTTGTGTTGATGAATTATTGTTAATTCCATTAATTTTGTATGATAGAAATAATTATGTGTTTACTCTATGTTAAGTCATTTAACTTCATTTAAATGCATATTATATAAGTGTTATTCTACGTAGTATTTTTTCCCACTAGTGGGGTTGATGGTCGAGGACGTTACATGTTGAATATTTTCGAGTGAGCTTTAAGGGCATGGATCCAAGAAAATCACGGTGGATCGAGAAGAGGAAAGTGAGGGAGAAATTCCCTCACCTATTTTTTGATTGATAAGGCTTTTGGAGGTCCAAAAGCTTCTTAGTGGGGAGGAATGATCCACGAGGATCTAAAAGGCTAAAAATTCAAAGTCCTCCAATATCAGTGAAACTAGCACCAAGTCAAAGAGATCATAGAAATATTTCCAACAATGCAAATGACAGCTCAAACAGAGTTTGGATGATGAAGTTATGGACGATTAAATTTTTATTCAACCTTGTCAAAGTCAACAGGGTGACGCCAACATCATACAAGGTGACATCAGTAGTTGATTGTGTCATGATGATGTCAGTATGACATCCCGTTGACATCATCATGCTAACATGGAAACTCTAGAGGATGCCATGTGTCATGTTGATTCGACATTTTTGACCCCCCCTTTGACCAGTAAAAGGTGCCACATGGCACCGTACGAATGCCAAGTGGCAGTATGAAAGCCTATGTCAACATGATGACTGGGAGATAGGTGGCACACATGCAACAATTGATAGGGACGTTGACTAGCCAATCTGGAGGTGCCACGTGGCCCAATCACAGGGCACCACGTTACACCCCGTAGATGCCCAATGAGGGTTAAGGACAAAGAAATTCAAAAAAAATATAACCGACCGCCAGACCAGCCTACGGTCAATTATCAAAATGACGACATATTAAATTAGGAACCAAAGGTTGAATTCCACGAGAGTTATGGTTTTTTAAAACCATATTTTATATATGTATCAAACGGTTCAAACAACATACCAAAGCAAGGGTTCGCGGGTTTAAACCACAAACCTCTGCTAAACCAATTTCCAAATTAAACCTCAGGCTTGGTTGTTAAATCTGCCCATAAACAATTAATTAAGCCCACTTTCGTTCATCCACACAGGAAGAGGATCCACGGGCCCATTTGCAGGCATGTTTTTCATTGCAGAGAAGCATTAATTGCAGGTCCGTATGGATCTTGTGGCATGCATTTCGAGGTAGGGAGCCCGGGAGGAGTCCAAGAGTGACAATGTCATAATTTGACAAATTTATGGTCATTTTTGCATGATTTCTCACCACAAATCCATTGGTGCAGTTGGAATTTGGATATGAACAGTGGATTTTCAAGGAATTTTCAAATTTCAAGTATTGCCATGTATTTATGCCAATTTTTGCTGAGATAATATAAAGGCTTATCCACTTAGAATTCGTCCTAGAGACGTAGTCCATTGTTGGTACGAAATCCATTATAAATTCTTGTGCCATTGTTCTTCTTGTTATTTCTCCATTTGTATGTTTTTTTCATTAATCTTACACATAAGCTTTGTTTCTACTTTTTAATGCAATTCATGTTATAGCCATCAAATAAAAGATCCTGGATCACTAATGATACCAGAGAAGGACATTCTTTCCTTCATGAAATACAAAACACACTCTTCCGACATCTATAGCCAAGATGGTTGATTACCTTCACTTGTGGGGAGGGTTTGTCTAGGTGGGTCATTATCTTTGACACCTGGAATTCGAGTAACTTAGTATCAAGTGTTAAATTACTCATAGATTGGTTTTCCTTGTTCCTTTGGATTTCTCTTATATGATCTAGACACATGTTTGTGAATACAATTGATGGGATGAAGTGATTTTCTACACCTAGTGTGATATTTGGTTATCTATAGCTTGTGTGGGTGTGTGTATGTGGGAAATGATTACTTTCCTCCATCGGTTGTAGGTAACGGTGTGATGATTAACATGGACATGAAGATGCGAGGTCAAATGCCATGTTGAGAGATTTTTTATCCATCAAATGATTTGGCACGCCATCATTATATCCCTCACCCATTTGAAATATTCTCCCTCGTGCCTTTTTATGAACACATGACATATTCCCATTGGCTTAGTCCTTTTGAAAGTTTGGGAAATGGTGCAAAATTTCGAGTGACATTATGTTGACATCATTGCGGTCCCACAAACATGTGGCAACTTCATATTGGTCCATGTCGACACTTATTTGGTTTTGGGGTCGGTCTGATATACTGATCGAAGTCCCTAGTGGGTCCTCACTATACATGTGGCACTCTTGAAT